>QFET01005071.1:0-21393 GCA_003316355.1 Tuber calosporum | reverse complement strand
ATCCTTGGGATTTGGATTTGGATTGGGATGGGTAGGGGGGTAGGGCACCCGCTTCATCTGTCCAAACCTGAAATCCACCGATATCGCTCAAGCTAGCTCCGACTATGAGCGCAACAAGTAGCCTAAAAGCCAAGCATGTGAAGACATTTGGCGACCGTCATTGGGCCAGAGTACAGTACCCAAGAAGGACATCGAGTGGATATTGTTTTTATTTTTTTATTTTATTTATATTGTTGAATCTACGGTTTATTTGTAGCTACCTTGAGGAAAAAATAATGTCAATAGTAAGACTTAGAGGTATAGTCTGCGGAGCCCATCAACAAAAGAAATTCCTATCCTACCATAAAACAAATCAAATATATGCACAAACAGTGTATCTAGCAACAATAAAAGTGTTAGACATATGGGAAATGGAACAAAATTTATAAGGTGATAGTAGAGAAAACAAGGTGGTTACTATATGGGTACAGTCCATGCTACCAAGAAGTAGTATCTAAAGCAGAGCTGGTTAGCCTTGGTGAAAGATACTAGACTTTAAAAACAATAATAAATAGTTAAAGAGTACTAGATTCTTGATAATCTGAATACATATGCACATGAGTGTATATATGCAAGAAAAATGACTATCAAGATTGATTACCTAGTATTCTGTGAGAGGTTTACAAATGGACTACATCAAACTAAACTTAGTTTATTTGGCAAAAAGATGGAAGGCAATATACGGGTGGAGTGCTTAGACTCAGATTAATAGATAGACTGGGGGATCAATTACTGTCATAGGGTTATATATTTCTAAGAAAAGCATGATTCGCACTTTTTAGACTGTGATTGAAGTTTCCGAAGATACTTCATATATAAGACCAACATAAGTACAATGAAAAGTGTGTCAATAGTAGAGTGTCCCTGTAGTTGAGGGCATCTCTGAGTAAGTTCTCATTGCAACTGAGGCAGTCATCTGCTCAGCACGCTTCCTGCAAAATGAGTCTGACATTCGAGCCACAAAGACTACTGCGTCCGTAGTACTTACTGTATCCCGTGATACTGTCAACAGTCTTGACTCCACCATCCGTCACTTCTCCCGTCCGTGCCAAGTAGAAAAGGTCCACTCCTCTATGAAGTTTATGCAATGCTGGAAGTGTTGGCTTTACGGCCACCCCTCCCCTATGTGCAAAGCCACCACCCCCACTTGCCCCCTGTGTGCGCTGGCACATACATGAGCGGCGCACTGCTGCTCCAATCTAACATGCTCCAAGGGTGGGAACACCAAGTCTATAGCTGGGTATTATCCTGCCTCCCCCCTGATGTGTTCTAGTTGTACTGGAGCCCACCCTGCCACAGACGGTTCCTGCCCAACCCACCCCCTCCCTCCCACTGAGGATGATGCCCCCTTTGAGCCTGAGGGTGCACAAGGTCCTGATGTTGTAAAGGACTAGAATGCACCAACCCTACTCGACCTACCCAGGACTCCCTCCCCTACCTCTGCTGCCATGGATATTACAACACCCAGAGAGCCAGTCCCACCAACTGGCGCTCCAGCTGACACTCACACTGAATCTGTTGCACAAGTCTCCACCTGGTTCTCCAGTTCTCTGCACCTGCACGGCCCATCGGGCTTCCTCCACCAATGAGTCATACATTGGACCCCACTTCCCTGACGCAGGTACCAGGCACTACCCTCAACCTCATTCAGAACAACTGCCTTGGGAGCTGGAATGTGTTTTTTTCCTTATTCAATAGCTTTAAGGCTATGCCCACCCCTCCACACTTGGTCGCACTCCAGGATCCTCTAGTATTTAAGGGGCGACTACTAATATTTTCCACATATAAAGGTTTTTCCCCACCCACTACAAACGGTGCCAAACCTAGGCTGGCCGTTTATGCACTCCTTGACTTCATGCAAGTTTTTGTACTGGTATCGGTTTTTTTCGACTGGATGGACTTTATGGCAATTGACATTCACTCCCACACAGGCCTCTTTATTTCAGCTTAACAGGGTTTTTGTGTCTACAATGCATACTCAACCACCAGCCGCTCAACTCACCCCGTACGATCACCCCACTGTCCCTATTTAGGGAACATGCTTTCCCCACCTTTCTGGTTGGCGATCTGAACCTTCATCTTCCTCATTCTGACCCTATATGGGTCCTTTCTCATACCGAATTTAATCTTTCTTCCCTATATTTTGACCTTGCCTCTGAGCTAGGCAACTAACTTTTAAACACACTAGGTGTATTTACTAGGTTTCCCTTTGATGGCATATCTAGAATGTAGTCTTAGACCTTGCCTTCGTAAATCACTCCCTTGCCCCCTTTGTTACCTCATAGGGTGTCACCCTCCCTCTAACTGGCTCGGACCACATCCCAATCACAATCACCCTTTTCACGCCCTTTCTACACCAGCCAGACCCCACCACTAACTGGACTACAACTGATTGACACACTCTCTCCCCTCTTATTAATGATATATTGGTCAGACCACCTTCTGCGCTCTCAACCTCTAGCTTACTCAGGGCTTGGTTCGACCGCCACCAGGGCACCCTAACTTCCTTCCTAGCCCTTCACACACCAAACAAGCGCCCTTGCTCTAGGTCAAAGCCATAGTCGAGAGCTGAGCTATCACAGGTCCGCGAAGCTTTCAACATACAGGCAAGGATATCACGCATGTCCCCCTCCACCAGCCTCTCCGACAGTGCCCGTCTCTCCCACCTTGCATATTTCAAGACCATAAAAAAGGCAAAAGCATCACACTGGAAGTCATTCCTTGCCTCCTTGGACTCCAAGTCAGTCTGGGCAGCCGGCCAGATTGCTTCAGGACGGCCCCCTGATAGCTTCACCTCATTTCCCAATGCCACATTACCCGTTGAAGTCAACAGCTCCCTTTTGCATTATATCTACCATCTAAAAGACCCCCAACCCTAGCAGTCCATCCTGCAACCTTTTGTGGAATACCTGCCACTTCAGAACCAGGAAGTCTCCCTTGCCTTTCGCATGTCCTCCAACACCTCAGCCCCCGGGCCTGACCTAATCCCATATGGCATATGGAAGAGGATCAACAATATTAACCCCACCTTCTCCACCTCCCTCCTAGGTCCCCTGCTGACCTATAGTTTCCACCCCACCACCCTAAAAAAAGCCAGAGGCATTGTCCTCTAGAAGCCCGGCAAATGTGACTACTACTCCCACTCCTTCTTCCTAGTCATTGACTTTCTAGAAACCATCTCCAAGATTCTGGAAAGGATAATGGTAACCCAACTATCGCTAATGGCCTGCACCGTGGGCCTTATCCATACGAACCAATATGGCTCTCGTCCTGGACTTAGCACCTTTGACGCATCGGCTGCCCTCACATACAAAGTCCGCATACTACAGCTTGCATGCCTCAAGACCTCTACCCTATTCCTTGACATCAAAGCTAGCTTTGATAATATTTCCTCTAGTTGTTTATCTTCCCTACTCAACACTAAAGGTATATCTCCTTATATGGTTTCTTGGGATCGTTCTATTTTGACTGACTGCAAATGCCTCATGATCTTTCAGGGCTCCGCTAATATTTTCTTACCTATTCAAGTTGGTAGACCCCAAGGCTCCCCAATCTTTCCTTTGTTATTTTTATTTTATGTATCTTCCCTGCACTAGTCTATCTGTTAGGCACATAACTCCCACAAGGGCCCAGAGGAGCAGTTTGAGAGCTCTGGGCTTGAAACTCCACAGACTAATACACCCCTCCGGCCCCGACTTTGGCCCCGGACGACAGCACTAGCGCCTTGAGCAGTTGCTCACAATCATAGCAAGAAGAAATATTGGAGCACCTCTTGTAACACCATATAAGTCGTCGCGGTCATGGTCTAAGCGTATAATGTCACGTGGTCCGGCTTGAGGTCACGTGTTCAACTCCCGGGTCCAGCAGAGTTATTGGTCGAATGAGATATTTTCTACCAATCGGGTTTGCGTCTTCAAACCTTCCTGCAAGACGATAACGATGACCCGACCGAGGGATTTTTGCCTGACCCTCCAGAAGGGCCTTCCAGCTTTTAATAGCAAGTCGAACGGAAGAAATCGGTCAGTCGCTTAATGAGTTATAAGCGAAAATATCCTACGAGCTGTCGGGTGACTGAGATCGCCGACGCACGGCAACATGAGAGTTGATCACCTCATACACGGATAAAGCACAAGTGCATATGGCCTGTAAATCGGTGGACTCAGATTGGAGGAGAGGACGCTATCATTCCGAAGAATGGATGAGGGGACCGAAGGCCGTGAAAGGTGTGGGAAGGAGTTCTCAGGGTCAAGAGAGCTCGCCACTTCTAAATCATAGAGAAGATATCTTCATAGTTGTAAAGCCGTGGGAACAAGGTCGCAGGGTATAAATACCTGGGCAGTCCCCGGTCTTAGATAGAGCATCAAGCAACGGAGAAGAGATCTTATCAATATCATAAGTTTTACTCAAAATCTTTACCAACGAGCCTTCCTAGACAATCTCCGTTTACGAAGAAAGATTTAAGCCTAGTTTGATTCGCTTGCCCTTAGAATCACCTACCCTTAATAGTATATTGATATTTCTCCTTGTTACCAAGGCTCAATACATGACTATCGGCTATCTCGAAGTCATTCCTCAGGAATCATACAAGGTCATAGTTGATTCCACCCTCCTCGACGAGTCAACTCTTGAACCTCGCCTACCAAACTTTAATACCTCTATCGAAACCATCCTATACGACTCTCTTCCAGAGCTCGAATTCCCACCATACCCCTACGAACCCTCCTGGTTCACCGACTCTAAACTTATACCGACACCTCAACATTTCTCAGAAATCTACAAACAACGTCACGGGCCATCTTTCCGTTGGCACCCTCTAGTTGACTACAATAGTGAGGAAAGTGGAACATCTAGTTCCTTTTCCTCATACATATCCTTTACACCCTCCGTGTGGGGATTCGGAAGACACCCCCTGTCCTCCTAAACAATGTCCTCCCGACAATTGACCGTCGATACCGACAAGGAAATGTCCGATCTCGAAGAAGTTTCGCTGGTAGGGAGCGATCATGCACCCGGTCGCTCCAGGTCACCCTTGACACTCCACCACATTTCGCAGCCAAGTGGAGTCAGAAAGTCGGCCCCAGGAACTTGATCAAGCACGCCCCGTCCCCCCGACACTAGAAATCTACCTATGGAATGATTAGCAGAACGCATAGGCCAGGCAATGAGCTACTTCGACCGTACCCTCCAGGAATCAGTTGATATGCAACATCTGGCCTACCGTGAACTGTCTGGCCAAGCTCAGGATCAGGCGAACCAACTCCAACACCATGCCCAGCGGATAACCCGTGGGGAACAAATCATTGGCGAAGAGTTGAAACAAGTCAATTTGGGACTTGAAATGTTAGCAACTGAAACAGCCGCACTTCAAGATGCAACCACAAAACGGTTGGAAGCAAAGCTGCGAGCACAGGAAGAACGGGCTGCGCACCATGAAGCGGTAAGTACCCAACTTCATGCTAACATTGGGGCAACAGGACAAGAGTCGCTGGATCGAGACCGCCAGCTAGAACAGGCCTTGGCTAGGCAAAAAGCCGAACTAATACAAAGACAAGTAGCCGCACAAAAGGACCATGAGCGGACCAGACAGGAGTTAAGAGAGCTTCACCAGCGCCTCGAACAAGAGCGTGCTGAAAGGGAAGTATATGTGGTCCAATAGAATGCCGCATCTGAACAACTAAATCGAGTGTTGACACGGATGAATGAAACTTTGGTGCAACTACAGGTTGCGAGGAACCCACCAAGTGTGTGGGAAACAGTGGCACCACAGCCGGTGGAAAATCCAGGTTTGGAGAAACGGACAACCACTGATGGAAGAGAAGAGTTCCGGTTTATTCCACGCAGAGACAAGGGAAAGGGAGTGGATCGAGGAGACGGAAACAGTGTTGGAGGAAAAGCACCACCACCGCCTCCTCCAGCGAATGCACCCAATCCAGGAGACGATAACCCAAGCTCGGGAGATGAAGGTGGTCCCTCTCGACGAGGGGGGGAACCATCACGAAGACCCTTACCGGGTTGAAAATTCGAATCCGAAGCTGACGCATGGGTCGACCGACTAGGGCAAGCATTGTCTAGAACCAATCGCCGACCTGTGGATCCACCGTTCAAATTTGAAAATAAGCCTACCCAGGATGTACGAGTATGGCTACTAAACTGCGAGGACTACTTTGGAAGAAACCCATGGCAATGGGAAAATGATGAAGAACGCATCAAGTATGCGTTAGGAAGAATGGAAGGAACCGAGGTGGCCCCTTTCTCAATAACATATCGAAAGAAAATGACTGGGGACCTCGGGTTCCCCAAACATGAGGGTTATGATTCCTGGGTCACTTTCCGGGCCGAAGTTACAGAACGATTCTCGGTATTGCACAAGGCACAAAAAGCCTTAGCCGAAATAGAGAAGGTCAGGTATACAGGGGACATAGAGAAGTATCTCCTCACCTTGGAAAACCACAACATTGAGGCAGAAGTATCAGGCATCGCTTGGAGAACCATAATTCAGCGGCAACTCCCTATCGAGGCCATGCGTATGCTATCACAAGAAAATCATGACTTGGATAGCGAATGGATCAAGGCTGTCCGCAGGGTCACCAAAGCAGAAGAATCGTTCAAGGAACAACAAGGGCTTTTCCGGAAAAACGATCAGGGAAAAAGTGACTTCCCGAAAAGAGAACGAGAGGAGGAAGCGAATTCTAGCGAGACCACTGCTGGAAATAAGAAACGAAAAACCTATACGGCAGCTGAAAAGGCTGCCTACAAATTGAAAAAACAAGCAGAAAAAGGGAAAAAAGCCCCTGCTGAAGGAAAGGTTGAGCATACAAATTGAGTGGAAGCTCATAAAGGAATCCCTAAAGACAAAATTGAAGAACGAAAGAAAGCCAACCAATGCACTCGGTGCACGTTGGCCAACCATACTTGGAAATTCTGCAGGAAACAGGCCCAAGTATCGGTTATAGGGCAGAAACGGGGAAATTTCAAACCCCAATATCGACGACCCCAGATAACAAAAGGGCAACCCGAACCTACGACTAGGGTGAACCAAGTCAACCAGCCCAGGATTTGGGAACTGGACGACATGGATGAAACCTGGAAAAGGTTTTCAGGCACCGGGAGCAACGCCGACCGGGTACTCGGTTATGGACCCCTTACCGAAACCGAAATCAACAAGGGGGCTCGACCTCTGCAAGGTCCTACTAGCAGGTATTCCGCGCTTCTCCGTGGGAAACTCAAAACCAAAAGCGAGAGTCACGGAAAGCAATCCAGACCTATCGGAGTATCGCAGACCTAAGAATGACAGGCGAGCAAGAAGCGATTAACTTGGACGGCGGCTCGTGGTAGTCCGGGACTAACTCTGGGAACCTAAAACTCAAAAAGAAGAATGTGGAGCGCTACATTTGATGTATATCGGACCTCAGAACTGAAGACGGTCAACCAATCTCGCGTCCTTATAAAGCCCTAAATCCTTACAAGAGATCCAAGGAAGAGTTGACAGACCAGCGCTGACTAGGAACTTCTTAAGAATGACAAGAGGAAATTAGTCTAGCCTGGATCGTGAGAAGCCTTCCAGGAACAAAATATATTACAGGTCGTCTGGACAACAGAATAGTTGGAGAAACGGAACAGGATCCCGGACATCAAGAAAAATGAAGTGGAAGAGAATGAGTAACTACGGCCACCTGGTTCACACGCTAAATGGAGCGGGGTAAATCCGTCCCGAACCTGGACTCCGGCTTAGTGGACAGGATTGGCACGATAGACTCATGAGGTAAACGAGGCGATGCGTGAAGAATCCCCGGAGCCCAAACACGCTGATATAGGCAAAACGATACGAGTACGGCTCCAGTGGAGGCAAAAGCGTGGGCTGAGAAGGGTAAATGGCAGGTGTATGGGAACCCTTCGGCAAGGGGTAAAGACCGCTAGTAGTGGGCTGCCCAGTACACTAAAGGAAAGGGTTTAGTTTGTCTGAGGAGGGTTCAGTAGCCGAAACCGTGCGGGCATGGTAACAAACACCTTCAGTTATCATCACCAACGATTGACACTATGTCGCAAAAACGACCCGCACAAGCCCCTAGTGGCGAAAACAAGAAAAACAAAAAGGAGGCCCAAGTACCTCAATTCTACACCTGCCCAGAAGGCAGGGTAACACTAGAGGCAAATGGCCAGAGAATACCCGCACACGCTTTATTAGACTCTGGATCTAATATATTCCTCATAAATCAGAAACTAGTAAACCAGTTTCGGATACCTTACAATACACACGCTGAGACCAAAAATATCCTCACATTTGAAGGAACACCTGCCCTAGGCGGTGGAAAACATTACACTCATCCTATCTTATTAGAGATAGGAACGAACGCACATCGATCGCACATTACATGCGAAATTGCACCAGCCGGGAAATATGACTTGATTATCCCGTTTGGCTGGTGGCATCAGGAACACCCCATCACACACATTTAAGATCCAAAGAAATGGCGCTTCAATAATGAACAATGTCAGACCCATGTCCAAGAACAAGACATGGAAGGATTACTTGAATGGGACGAAACTGTGGCTCATGACCCTGAAGCCAGGTACGTGGGAAGAATAGAAATGGTATGAACAATGCCGGAGATAGTACAACCGTCCCATTCCCTGGCAATCCCACACGAATACCATGAGTTCAAAAAGGCATTCGCCACGAAAAGGGCCGAGAAACTTGCTAGTCGCAGAACCATCGACCATGCCATTGACCTGGTACCGGGAGCAGTTCCCCACTGGGGACCTATATACCCAATGTCAGCTCATCAGTTGGATCTACTCAGCAAATACCTGCAAAAAATGCAGGATCAAGGAAAGATTACCGGAAGTAAATCTCCAGTCGGGGCTCCAATCCTATTCGTCCCAAAACTAGATGGTTCAATGCGATTGTGTGTGAATTACCGTCAACTAAATAAGTTGACCATCGCAAATAAATTCCCTCTCCCTCTAATGAGTGAACTCCGCGATAGAGTAGCAGGAGCGAAGATATTCACTAAACTCGATTTGAAAGATGAATACCACCTCCTACGAATAAAGGAAGGAGATGAATGGAAAACAGGGTTCCGAACCCGGTACGGTCACTTTGAATACAAAGTTATGCCATTCGGATTGGTAAACGCGCCGGCATCTTTCCAAGCCATGATGAATAAAATTCTGCGCGAATTCTTGGATCATGGAGTTGTGGTATACCTGGATGATATTCTTATCTACTCCAAAACAGAGAAGGAACATATCGAGTTGGTTAAGCGAGCTCTGACTCGCTTAGAAGAATACGACCTAGCCGTCTCAACGACAAAATCAGTGTTCCATGTGGATACTGTAGAATTTCTCGGTTACATCGTCGTGGTTGATGGGGTCACCATGAGCGAGAGAAAAATTGCTAGTATAAAGGGTTGGAAAGCACCAAGATCGGTAAAGGAGGTGCAAATTTTTATTGGCTTCGCCAATTTCTACAGGCGGTTTATCAAAGATTTCTCCAAAACTGCCAACCAATAACTGAAAGGTTGAAGGGAGACCCTAAAGCATTTAACTGGGTCCCTGAATAGGAGGCAGCTTTCTTAGAACTCAAACACAGATTCACGACTGCCCCCATACTATGCCACTTTTACCCGGAAAGGGAAACAGTGGTAGAGACAGATGCTAGCGACTTTGCGTTAGGCTGTGTTTTGTCCCAATTCAAGGATAAAAAACTACACCCGGTCGCTTTCCATTCAAGGAAGCTAAGTCCCGCCGAAAGAAATTACGAAATCCACGACAAAGAATTGCTAGCCATATTAGAGGCTTTTAAAGAATGGAAGCAGTATCTAGTGGGAACGGAAAAACCGGTAACTGTGTATACAGATCACCAAAATTCACAAAATTTCCTAACTACAAAAGTCTGGAATCCAAGGCAAATTCGGTGGGCACAGCAACTGGCAAACTACAATTTTAAGATTGTTTACCGCCCAGGAAAGCGAGGAGGAAAGCCAGACTCACTGAGCCGACGGCCAGAGTACCGTCCGGAGGAGGGAGCTGCGCATCGCGAACAGTCAATACTCCAGCCTACACATTTTCAAATTTCGCTGGTATACATGAATGAACCAGAAGAAATTACACAAATGGCTACCGATCCAACTACAAACAACCTGAGGATCAAACTACTGTCCAAACGAGCCAAGATGCCTACTAAAGGATCACGAATGGCAGCCGGACAGGACCTTTACGCAATCAAGGAGTTCATAATACCCGCAAGACACCAGGTTCTGGTTGAAACGGGAATTGCAGTAGGGTTACCCTCAAGCACTTATGCTCGCATAGCACCCAGAAGTGGTCTAGCAGCAAAACATGGAATTGGAATTGGAGGCGGCGTAATAGATGCGGACTACACTGGAGAGGTGAAAATCATTATGAGAAACCATAGCGACGTGGATTGCCAAGTGCGCGAGTGAGATAAAATAGCACAATTGGTTATAGAATATATAAATACCTCGGAAGCAATGGAAGTTGAGAACCTAGCACCGACAGAACGTGGCAGTGCCGGTTTCGGCAGCTCAGACCCGTCCACACGTAGGGGCAGAGCGGAACAGACCTCGATAGTTGTGGCACACCTACAGGCCGACCACAAAGAAAATGAGTATTTTGACATACAGGACTGGGGAGAAAAATCCAAAATAGTGCATAAAACTTGCATGATGTCTAACGCCATAATATCAAAAGCAGATATAAGGAAATATGACCAGCAATTATTGGCAAACATAAAGCAAGCGGCCATAAGGGACCCAGACTGGCAGCAGCGCAAGAGCGAGCTGGAAGAATTGGAGAAGGGAGGAAAACCATTGCCCGCCAACTGGACAGTAGTAGAAGGACTACTGTACTACTAGAACCGTTTATATATCCCAGCCAACGAAGCGTTACAGACAACCATTGTCCAAGGATGTCATGACTCCAAGGTGGCAGGACATTTTGGTCAATAAAAAACCTTGGAGATCACATCACGAGACTTCGATTGAAAAGGCATTGCCAACTGGATGAATGATTACGTCCGCTCATGTGACGAATGCCAACACAATAAGTCCCCGCAGGATGCGAGGTATGGTCTATTACAACCCTTGGGAGTGCCATATGCAGCATGGTCGTCCATTTCCACCGACTTTATAACACAACTACCAGAGTCGCAAGGACGAACGCAAATAATGGTAGTTGTGGATCGGTTTACAAAGATGGCACATTTCATCTGTCTGGAATAAAATGCAACGGCAAAGGATATAGCAAATGTATTCTTAAGAGAAGTCTGGAAGCTACATGGGCTTCCCTCAGAAATCGTTTCCGATATGGATGCAAAGTTCTCCCGAGAATTTTGGGAATCACTTTGCAAAAGTCTCGGAATAAAACAAAAAATTTCATAAGCCTACCATCCTCAAACTGATGGACAAACCGAAAGAACCAACCAAGTGCTGGAAGGTTACTTAAGGAACTTTGTCAATTACGATCAAAATGACTGGTATCAGTTGTTGCCATTAGCTGAGCATGCCTACAATAATTCGGCAACAAACGCACATAAACTTTCCCCGATCTATGCCAACTATGGTTTCCACCCGCAGACTGAATGGATGAAGGAACGAGAAGCCTGAAATCCAGGAGCCCAATTATATGCTCACTGGATGAAGACAATACACCAACAGGTCCAAGAAGCGTTAGAACAAACCAGAGAAAATATGAAGAAATATTACGATCGAAAGGCAAAAGAACAACCTAATATAAAACCGAGAGATCAGGTTATGCTCAACACAAAGAACATCCGAACTAAGCGACCATCGAAAAAGCTTAGTCCGAAGCTCTATGGCCCGTTCAAAGTATTGGAGAAAAGAGGAGACCGCGCCTTCAAACTGGAAATATCACCGCGATGGAAAATCCATCCGATATTCCATGTATCCCTGTTGGAACCATACCGCACCTCCTCCAGGCAACAGAGGGAATAACCACCCAGAGAGCCGGAAAAGATTGACGCGGATTTGGAGTGGGAAGTAGAACGTATTGTGAAGAGTGAAATAATTTCATACACAAGACGGGTGTGTGGACGGAATAAACAAATTCGTGAAATACGATATTTTGTTAAGTGGGCTGGGTGCTCAGAGGATGAAAAGACCTGGGAGCCACCAGAGCATTTAGAGCATGCTAAAGAATTGGTGGCGGAGTTTCATAGGGAAAATCCGGAAATGCCATCCAGGGCAGAAGTTGAATGATAGGAAAAAGTTTTCCTGGCGTGGACAAGCAAACGCGGCAGGTTTTTCACCCTACCCTATCGAGTTCATAATGGATCTATGTATTATAATAGTATTTACTTTGTTGAAAGAGGGGGAATATCGGACCCGGAGGTATTCGAGGCGAAACGTCGGAGGAGGGAGCTCGTGTTAGACACATAACTCCCACAGGGGCCCAGAGGAGCAGTTTGAGAGCTCTGGGCTTGAAACTCCACAGCCTAATTCCCCCCTCCGGCCCCGACGTTGGCCCCGGACGACAGCACTTGCGCCTTGAGCAGTTGCTCAAAATCATAGAAAGAAGAAAGATTGGAGCACCTCTCGTAACACCGTATAAGTCGTTGCAGTCATGGTCTAAGGGTATAATGTCACGTGGTCCGTCTTGAGGTCACGTGTTCAACTCCCCAGTCCAGCAGGGTTATTGGTCGAATGAGATATTTTCTACCAATCGGGTTTGCATCTTCAAACCTTCCTGCAAGACGATAACGATGACCTGACTGTGGGATTTTTGCCTGACCCTCCAGAAGGGCCTTCCAGCTTGTAATAGCAAGTCGAACGGAAGAAATTGGTCCGTCGCTTAAAGAGTTATAAGCGAAAATATCCTATGAGCCTGTCGGGTGACTGAGGTCGCCGACGCACGGCGACATGAGAGTTGATCACCTCATATACGGATAAAGCACAAGTGCATATGGCCTGAAAATCGGTGGACTCCCATTGGAGGACAGGACGCTATCATTCCGAAGAATGGATGAGGGGACCGAAGGCCGTGAAAGGTCTGGGAAGGAGTTCTCAGGGTCAAGAGAGCTCGCCACTTCTAAATCATAGAGAAGATATCTTCATAGTTGTAAAGCCGTGGGAAAAAGGTTGCAGGGTATAAATACATGGGCAGTCCCCGGTCTTAGATAGAGCATCAAGCAAAGGAGAAGAGATCTTATCAATATCATAAGTTTTACTCAAAATCTTTACCAACGAGCCTTCCTAGACAATCTCCGTTTACGAAGAAAGATTTAAGCCTAGTTTAATTCGCTTGCCCTTAGAATCAGCTACCCTTAACACTATCCCCAATGGGATTATGTTTTCCTATGTTGATGATTTCACTGATACTGTTGTGTCTGGCTCATACCGGAGGAACACTTAGGTTCTTCAATATTAATACACCCCTCTTTGTTGCAAGGCCACCCCACTTGGGGTGTCCTTCTCGGTTCCCAAAACCTAAATCATCCACTGACGTACTCCCAGGGATCACTCTCCCTCCACACTGGCTCCTATCTCTCTTGATGGGAGTCTCTTCCACCCTTCTTCCATAGTCCGATGGCTAGGATACTGGTTCTCACCCTCGATGGAAACCTCCACTCACTTCCTAATGAGTGTAGCCCTTGTGCAAGGGGCTTTTGGTATCATCAGGCATCTCTCTCCTCCATGCATCAGCATAGTCTCCTACCTGAACCGCAGGCTGGCTATGAGCCTGCTCCTACCAATCCTCACTTATGGAGCTGACCTCCTCATCCCCAACGCTGCCATGATAGGGAAAATAGAAGTCTTTTGGGGCAAGGTCCAACAGTGGGGGCACCAACTGCTTCTCATCGACTCCAGTAACCATCCTATCCTGTGAGGCTTGCCTACCCCATCTCAACTCGCTCCTTTCCCATCTCCACAGGATGGCTGCACTACGGGTTGCCTGCTCCCATCCCGAGATCCACCCTGCTGCAGCCCAGTTGCCTCTATTATTTCATCTTTCTCCAACTTCAGGGCAGGGGACTCCTCTTGCCCCCTCCTTCACGGCCTTAGGTCCAACTATATCCCCCTCCAGTTGGACCAACCATGGCCAATTCGCGGCGTCCACTCTCACCTCCCCATCAATCGGATGTCACACCTCTTGATCATGGTGACACAGGACGGCTTCAAACTCCCACTGATAAACTCCCACCTCTTACCAGGTACAGTCTTTGCCCTGCCTCCTCCAATCCCAGGTGCAGGCTCCTGAAAACTGATCAAGGAAGGCTGCAGAAAGGACCTTCTCACTGAATGGGTACTATTGTCCCCACCCCCCCCTTACTACCAGTATAAGCCCTCCCACCGCCCACATGCCTTCATGGGCCTCGACCGCTTTACAGAAGGGAGAATACATTAGATGGGTTCTGGCAAGAGTTATCTTGCTACGAAATCCTCATGGAGCGATTCCAATCCTGCACTCAAGTGGATTACTGCGGCTCAGGGGATCAAACCTTTGGGCATGCAATTATCTACTATACTTCCAAGTCCCAAGAACGCCAGCTTTACATTCCGACGCTGGCCTCGATGGGGGATGGCTCTCCACTTAGGGGTGACCTGTACAGGATCCTAGGTCTCGCCTGATACATCCGCACCACGAGTACGAACCTACCACCCACCATGCCAATGGTTTTCTCTACTGTTGCCAGATCCTCCTCCGCCTATGACTAGGACTCAGCAGTTTCTCTTTCTTGCTATATCTTTCCTTGCGGTTATGATTTCTTTTGATTTCATTTCATTCTATATTTTTTGAATTAGTTGCTATTGTTGGGTACAGTGATAGTATAGTGATCACTAGGGGAGAACTTATGCTGTTATTTCATTTGTTTTGCACCTTTGGAATTGCCGTTTCATTAGGGCCATCGCTACAGCTCCATGCAGGTTCCTCTATGTTAACCGCGAATATATGAGAGAATCAAAACTGCTAGTTGAGTGCACACGCTCCGTGTCTTGAATAGTCCTCGCCCTTGATATTCTTACCCTATCTAGCCAATCAAAACTTCGCTTTTATGTGTGGCAACTGCCACGACACACTAAAATCTGCCCCTCACTTAAGCTTCACTCTTTAGTGACACTGCCCAACTCCCAGTGCAACTGTGATGGCAACCGCCTCTCCTGGCCCCTCCAGGTCAGCTTCGTGCAGCCAGCACCGCACTACTCCCTACTCAGCCTACTCGTCTCGCGCCAGTACACCTGGCCCTCTCCCTGTTCACCTGATTGCCACTCAAAACCTGCAGGATACCACAGTTACTCAGTTCAGCCTTTCCCTTGAATCCTTTCCCCCCTTTGATAACTTCCCCGTCCATAATCTTTCTGATGGAGAGTCCACTATCTTCCTCTCCTATGCATAGCCATCTCTGCAATCTAAGAGATGGTCACCTTCCTTGCCACCCTGACAACCCATATGGATGAAATCTCCTCTACTATCATAACACCTGTACTAACCACTACCATCGTGCCTCTAGCCATTGCAGCCTTGGAGGCCACTGTTAGAGACCTCTCCCACCGCGTCATAGTAGGAGCCACTGCTAGGCAACCTGCCCCTACTCCTCCCTCAGTCCCTCCATACCTGCACGCCCCTCGACCCAGGCCACACTACAACACCAACCTTCAATCTGCACCTGAGGCAGTTCAAGGCCCCGACACCCACCTTCCCTGCAATGATACTAGTGAAAAACAGTAGTATGGCAAACCTGCCGCATATTCAGTCCTCCACCCTCGCTCCTCAGAAGTTCAGGAGTATAGGGCTGGAAAATACCCTATCATTTTTGAATTTCGGCCTCCCTCCTCTTTCTCTACCACACGTCCTGCCCGCCCCCTGCCTCATCCTGCCACCAAGTCCTATGCAGCAGTTACAGCTGGCTCATCCTCTGCACCTAAACTCAAGAGGAAATGGAAGAATCCTGCCACACCGGCCCTGGTCGCACTGTCTAATGTTGCGACTCCTCAGTTTAGGGGACCCGCACCTTTGCCCTGTAGGGAAAGGAGATTCTTGGCCCCACGGTCTCCCCTGCACTGCATGCAGAGGCTGACAGGATGGTATCCACCGCCCCTGATCTGACGGCAGCAGTCCTTTGACAAGCCAACTGCCCCTTCCCTCTTTCATTCTCCGCTAGGGTTTACTCCAAAGGCTCCCTTACCCTATTGGGCACCGACCCACATACTCCCTCCACTCCCTACTTACCCTATTATGAAGCTATGACTAACCGCCTTAACCAAGATTTCCCAGTTGGGAACAACCAGTACCAAGCCTTTTGCCTGTCACCTACACAAGTCCAACTGGCTATCCATAGCCTGCCCACGGCTTATCTCCAGAAGACCAAGCGGACCTCTTCCCTGCCTACTCAGAATCTGTCTGCAATGCACCGGGGTTTCTATCTTCTCACCTCGCTTCCTCCGAGCTGACCCTGACATCAGGGCTATCAAAACCACTACATCCCTTGTGATTGCCGTCGCCCATGGTAATGTAATCAGACTCAGCTTGCCTATCCTCCGCTTCTCCCGACCGCGCAAAGTTGAGAAGGCCAACTCCTCTGGCAGGTTCATGCAATGTAGCAAGTGTTGGCTATATGGCCACCCCTTCTCCATGTGCAAGGCCACTAATCCCACCTGTCCCCTGGATGCTGTCTCCCACATATGAGCTGCTCACCACAGTCCCTACCCCACATGCCCCCAAGGTGGAAACACGAAATCAGTTGCTGTGTGCTGTCCCGCCTCCTCCCTCACGTGGTCTCGTTGTGCAGGATTCCACATGGCTACAGACTGGTCCTGCGAGTCACGCCCGCTCCCTCCTATCGAAGACTTGACCCCTGCTGGATAAGCTAATACTAATGCAGCTGACGATGAAATGGATTAGGATGCGCCCGCTCTCCCCTAACCACCTAGAACTCCCTCCCCCCCTACTACTGCTGCCATGGATCTCACTACCCCCCGCCAGCCAGCCACGCATACAGGCGCCCCTGACGACCCCCGCCATAAGTCTGTTGTACCAGTACCCACCTTGGTCTCCAATTCCTCTGTTCCCGACTGAGCTTCTGGCTTCCTACGCCAATGAGTCCATCCCAGGATCTCCCTTCCCAGATGCAGGCGTCAGGCACCACCCTTACCCTCATACAGCACAACTGCATCTGGTGCTGGAATGTGTTTCTTTCCTTGTTTAACAGCCTCAAGGCTATGCCCAACCCCACCCAGCTTGTAGCCCTTCAAGACCTTTCTGTTTTTGAACGACCCCTTCCTTTTTTTCGTCTAATATGTCGTTTACCCGACCTACTAGTAATGGTGCTAAACCTAGGGTAGCCAATATGGTCTCCTTGACTTTATGCAAGTTTTTGCAACACGAGCAGTTTTTTTCGACTGCCCAGATCTTATGGCAATCGACATTCACTCCCCCTCAAGACTGCTAACTCTACTAATAGGGTCTTTTGGGTTTACAACGCAAGTTCCACCACAGGGCAGTCCTCGCATCTTCGTACAATTTCCACAACTTTTTTGTTTAAGAAACATGCCTTTCCTACCTTACTGGGTTGTGATCTAAACCTGCATCATCCCCTCTCCAACCCTCTCTGGGTCCCTTCACATTCTGAATATAACCTATCCTCCCCATTCTTTGACCTAGCCTTAGAACTAGGCTACTCACTTTTAAATACCCACTGTATATTTACAAGATTTCCTTTTGATAGCTCAACCAGACCTGCATTCTCAGACCTTGCCTACGTAAACCCCTCCCTTGCTCCCATTGTTAGCTCATGTAGTGTTACCCTCCCAGTAACTGGTTCCGACCATGTTCCAATCACCATCTCACTCTCTACGCCTTTTTTGTGCCAGCCCGATCCAACCCCGACATTGGCCAAAACCGCTTTCTCCACCCACCTTCCTCTCATTGAAGAATTGTCAATCCCTCCACCTGCCCCACTCCTGACATCTGCTTCCCTGACTGCCTAGATTGACCGCTATCTAGGTACCCTCACCTTCCTCCTGGCCCTCCACATAACCAACAAACGTCCTTGCTTCAGGTCACAACCCTGGTGGACAGCTGAGTTATCACAACTCCGCCATGCTTTTGACCAGGAAACACTAATGTCATGCTTGTCTCCCTCTACAAGGCTCTCGGTCTCAGCCAGTACCACTCGCCTTGTATACTGCAAGGCCATAAAAAAGGTAAAGGCAACACACAATAACTTATTTCTTGCCTCCCAGGACACAAATTCTGTTTGGGCAACCCGCTGGATTGGCAGTGGGTGACCTCCAGATCGGTTCCCCTCATTTCCTAATGCCTCCGCACCTATTAAAGTCAATACCGCCCTCCTACATCACTTCTTCGCTCTCATGGAACCCCTGCCCTCACCCTCTATCCTCCGCCCCTTTGGAGACTTCCTCCCATTGCCAAAACAGGAGGTCTCCCTTGCCCTCCGGAAGTCCTCCAACACCTATGCTCCTGGCCCCGACCTGACCCCATATTGCATCTGGAAAAGGGTCACTCACACCAACCCTGCCTTCCTCACCTCCCTCCTATGTCCCCTGTTGACCTATGACTTACACCCCGCCTCCCTTTAAAAGGCCCGCGGCATTGTCCTCTCTAAGCCTGACAAGTCTTACTACAACTCTCCCTCCTGGCTCCAGGTCATTCTCCTCCTAGAAACAGTTTTAAAGATTCTAGAAAGGATAATAGCTACCTGCCTATCACTAGTGGCCCGCATTGTGGGCCTCATTCACCCAAAATAAAGTTGCTCGCTCCCTGGACTAAGTAACTTCGCCGCATGAGTTACCTTTAGACATTAAGTCCGCATACTGCATCAGGCAGGCCTCAGGACTTCCACCCTCTTCCTGGACATCAAAAGGGGCTTGGATAATATTTCCTCTAGCGGTTTTTCTTCCCTTATGCGTACCAAGGGGGTATCACCTCATATAGTCTCGAGTGTACTGTCATTTGTGACTGAACGCAGGTGCTGCCTGGTCTTCCAGGGCTCTGCTAATAATTTTTTACCTCTTCAAGTGGGCACCCCTCGAGGCTCCCCTATCTCTCCTTTGTTATTTCTTATATATGCATCTTCCCTACATTCGTCAATTCCAAAGGGGATTAAGTTTTCTTATATTGATGATTTCACAGTTACTGTTAGATTTAGGTCATACTGGAGGAACCCACAGCTTCTTCAGCATTATCACTCTGGTCTCTTCAGGAAGGACTCTGCCATGGGAGTATCCTTCTCCTTCCCGAAAACTGAACTCCTCCATTGGCACACCCCACACGATTACTCCCCCACCTTTCTGGCTCCTGTCTCTCTGGATGGCAGCCTCTTATACCCCTCCTCTATACTCTGATGGCTTGGGTACTGGTGCTTCCCTTCCCTGGAAACCTCCGCTTACTTCCTATAGAGATTGGCCCTTGCATAAGGGGGTTTTCAGTCTTATCAGGCAAGTCTCCCCCCTGGGCAATGAAATTGTCCGCTACCTCAACCGCAGACTAGCAATTAGCCTCCTCCCATGCTGGGGACCAAGGAGGTTTTCTGAAGCAAGGTCCAAAGGTAGGTCACCAACTGCTTCTCATCAACTCCAGTATCTATACAACCATGTGAGGCTTGCCTCCCGCCCCTGAACTCAGTCCTCCCACACCGGAGCAGGTTTGCTGCACTCCGCCTTGCCTGCTCCCTTCCTGAAATTAACCCAGCTGCAGCACGTTTGCCACTATCACTTCCATCATTTTCCTCCTACAGGACAGAAGACTCATCCAGGACCCTCCCCCTTCGCCTCAGGGTCAACTACATTCCCTTCTCAAGGGAGCAACTAAGGCCGATTCCTGTAGTCCGCTCTCATCTCCCTATCAATGTGATATGCCACCTGTTGGTCAAGGTGACCAAGTATGGTTTCAGACTCTCGCAAATTAATTCGCACCTCCTCCTGGATACGGTCTCCACCCCCCCTCCTCCCATCCCAGGTGCAGTCTCCTATAAGTAGTTTAAGGAAGACTGCAGGAAGAACCTCCTTGCTGACTAGATCCTCTTGTCATCACCCCAATTGTATAACTAGTACAAACTGTCCATACACTCACATGCCTTCATGGGCCTTGACCGTTTCACGGTTGGAAGAATCCACCAAATGCGTGCTGGAAAGAGGTATCTTACAGCCCAGCCCTCCTTGAGCGATGCTGACCGCTCTGCTACGTGCCCTTCCTGTGACTCAATGGATGAGATCTTTGAGAATGCAATGCTCTACTGACCCTACAAGTCCCAGGAACACCAGCTCTACCTTCCGAAGATGTCCGCAGTGGTTCTTGAATCTTCGTTTTGGACTGACATAGACCTCATTGTAGGCCATGCCTGTTTCATCCGCTCCAGGGGCACAAACCTCCCTCCAACTCTGCTAGCGGCAATTGCCACAGCGACCCCCTCCTCTTCCTCTGGCTAAGACTCAGGTTGAGCGATGCTTTCTTTCTTGCTTGTTTCTTTCCTTACAATTATGATTTTTTTTATTTCATTTCATTCTATACTCTTTAGATTAGACGCAATTATTGGGTGCAGTGATAGTATGTGTAACCTATTGTTACACATATGGGATATGGTACTAGACCTTCAAGTCTAAAGATGTGATGGAATAATTCGCCGGGAGGTGATTATATTGACTACAACCCACACTGGCGAGAAGTAGGATCGTATTCAGAACTACTCAGCCTCGGTGAAAGATGACAGAGTAATTTATCCAATTGGATCTATTACGTATTCTGCATTCTTGATAATCCGAATGCATCTGCACATGAGTGCATATATGCAGGAAAGACAGCCATCCTGACTGATCACCTGGTATTCCATATGATGTTCGCAAATGGGCGGCATCAATTTGAACTTAGTTCATTTGGCCGAGAGATCGAAGGCAATCTACTGGTGGAGTGCTTTTCACCCTCAGACAAATAGATAGTCCGGGGGATCATTTGCTGTAGTGGGGTCATACATCTTCAGGGTCAAAAAGTGTTCGCACTGATTTGACCATGGCTGATGTTTCCAAGGATACTTCTTTTATAGAGCCAACCTAAGTACTGGGAAAAGTGTATAAATAGTTAGCAGTCCCCCATAGTTAAGGTAGCAAAGCATCCGCCCCCACCTGTCCCCTGTGTGCTCTAGCACATACACGAGCAGCCCACCGCTGCCCTAACCCCACATGCCCTAAGGGCGGAAACACTAAGTCTGTTGCTGGGTGTTGTCTCGCCTCCCCCCTCATGTGCTCTAGTTGTGCAGGTCCCCATCCTGCCACAGACCGTTCATTTCCATCCCGCCCCCTCCCTCCCATTGACGATGATGCCCCCTCTGAGCCTGAGGGTATACAAGGACCTGTTGATGTC
>QFET01005069.1:5155-16453 GCA_003316355.1 Tuber calosporum | reverse complement strand
AAAAAAAAAAAAAAAAAGGGAAGAAAACAAAGGGTTACAATAGTCGTAGCTGCCCAATCCCCAGGGATAAAAACAAACAAACAAACAGAGGTGTAAAAAAAACGTGGGGGCTAAATGAATAGGTATGGCAAAACAGAAGATATGGATATACAAAACGACACCCCAAATGTAACTTAACTCCAAACAAAGCAGAAGCACCCGAAGAAAGTATAGCAAGGAAAGGGAAAAACATACCCACGTTATACCATTTCCCCAGGAGCACATAAAAGAGTACTTGGGTATTTTTTAGGGGGGCGAACGGCACTTGACCGCTCGGTGGGGTAATAGAGTGGTTCGGCCCCTCGATCCTCCGTATTTAATGGATTAACAACTTGCGCTCATTGCCAACCATCGTCATCCCTAGACAGTTCAGTGCATTTGGGTCACCTGGTCGCACTATTGTTGGAGCGGGAAGCATCGGCCCTCCTGCATTGATGCTCGATGCGTCCTGTGCCGCCTGCATGATCAAGGGTAGCTCGTCAAGGCAGGTTTGGTGGTCGAACGGTGAAACGATGATCTTCTGGCGGAGTGTGATGTCTCTGCAACTCGACATATGTGCCTAAAGAAAGTCAGAAAGAAAAAAAAAAAAAGGATTCCTATCTCAGCCCAAAATTAGGAATTCCAACCTTGACAGATAAAAAGTAATCAATCTTATATAGCGTTGCCGTTGTGGTGAATCCGACAATTGGATGCATTGGGAATGCAGGTTTCGGTGGTGGCAAAAATCCATCACTATCTCTGAGCTCTTTGGCCGGGAATCGTATCGTCACATCGCTTTGATATCCATCCAGTGGCAACTTTTGTCCGACCACCTCCTTCTTTGATATGAGCTTGTTGACCTTTGTTGTAGGTTCATCCCCCTCGGGATTATATGTAATCTGCTCCTCGATGACCACCACTATCCTCTGTATTGATACCTTCCTCGCCTTTGATAGCCAATCTGGGTTTGGAGTGAGCCGTACCCGGACTTGAACAGGATCATTAGGACCAAAAGACCATCGTTGCAAACACATACTGAGTGTCACCAAATGATCTGAAACCCGCTCTTGCGTTTCCGGCCTGTTGTACATCCCAAAGGATGATAGTGTGTCGTACCTACTCAGGGGCACAGGAAATGAATGCTTCTTGAGATCTGCCGAGCCCTGCTGCACCGACACCACCAACTCGTAATATGTTTCTGCCACACGCGAAGGTAACTGCAAGCTTGCTGGTGGCACCTTGATTATATCCTCATTCCCGGCTCTTGAGAATGGTATGAACAAAACAAATGGTAGGTCCATAGCCAGCACACTGTCATATGGTTTTCCAGCCGAACATTGAAATAATCGCATCTCCTTTCCCACAAGATCTCTGATTTCTTTCCGTGGCGCTGCGAGGTGGTTACTGATTATGCTGTCGGCATGTGGGTGTATCGTTTCCTTCCGGTAGAGACCAATGGCAACGTATGAAATTCCGACGGGTGCACTGTATCCCGCTCCAGGCCTGATTTCTACTTTACCTTCTATTCGCGGCTGATGGCGAGGCACTAGTCAGCTTCCGAAAAGCGCACATATTCTCAATCTCCCTCCCGGGTAACGTGGCGACTCAAAAGGCAAAAGGAAAGGGTATCATGGGTAGTAAAGTAGGGGAGGGACTGGAGGGTATAGATACCAGAGTGGCTGAAATTCCGGGATATCCGACCAGGTAATTGCGATTTGGTGGGCCGGACACCCGCACAAACGCATTTACTTTAGAGCTCTCCATCGTAGCGACTGCCTGTCCTGTGACCCCACTCCCGGTTATCGTAGAGGGGTAAACCGATTACCCTTCGCCAGTTATCGGGAGTGACGTTCTTTCGGTTGTGGATCTGTCCAGGACGAAGCGACCAGATACTCTTGTTATGGCTTTTCTCTATCTTTTTTCTTCTTTTTTTCTCTTTCTCGTATGCCCCGAGCGCCGAAAGTGAGATTGCGGTTCGTCAGGGAGGAGAATGCAGTGGGGAAGAGAGCTGGGTGTTGACTGCGGTTGCTTCTCTAAGAGTTGCTGGGCAGGGCTGAGGACGTACGATAATCGCACACTCGGGGGCGCAAAGGGCTGCTGCGGTCCCCACCCGCAAAACCCACGTTTTCCTAGTGTAGGATGTATGTGGGTATATCGGTTACCTCAAGGGAAAGGTGTGCTCGTACTGTACCGATAAGTGCGGACTCCTGGAGCTGTCAACCACCGGTCTGGCGGTGTGAAGCGGCTCTTGTGAAAGAGTGAAGGGTGTCGGGAGATGCGCCGGGGGACAACCCAATCGAAGGGAATCCCGTCTCAACCAAAAAGTGTGGCGAAGTAACTGTGGATAGAAGGTCGGTGGATATGCGGTGGTGTGACGGGGGGTGATGAAGGGGGTGGTCAAAGTGGTGGAGAATAGTTCTTTCAGCGGCAACCAGGATGCGGAGAAGGGGGAGGGAAAGGAAGGAAGGAGAGATAAAGGATCCGATAGTTTGTTTTCCAGGAGCACAGATGGGCTTCCTTCACAGGCACGAGTCTTGCTCGGTGCTCTTGGTGGTCGTTAATGAAAGGATGCCGTATCAGGGGAGTGATGATTGTCGTATCCTACAAATACCGTACTGTGTGGCATCACAGAACAGTAAAGAACTGAATAGTGCAACAATCACTGGGTAGTAGAGAAAAATGGCCACAACTAAATGATTGAAGCTCTCAACGACAATAACGGATGCTCGAGGGTAATAAGAGTAAAGAATACATGGTCTGTGGAGACCCAATTTCAGGTTCACTGTATGGGTTCAGAGGCACATTTACTCGTAGCTGTCATACCGGTACTTATTCTCCAAAGACCTGACCATCGGCAGCTAGATCAGGGAATCGGAGGGCATCCTGTACTCGAGCACAGGATATCATCTAATCACCAAATCTCTTTTCACCAAGACGAAATTCGTTCAAGGCGCTGTGCTGTATAGTAGCCCGCAGCACTTTGCTCGAGCAGTTACAGCCGCAATCGCAATGCAACCCACTCGCAGATTCGATTCCACACCAAAAATACCGGTATTGAGGCGATGAGTGAGTAACCTACCCACATTCTATTTTCAATCAAAACGACATAAATCCCCCACAATTGGCTCAAGATATGCCCGACTTCATCTACGCTTCTCTGCTGGGATATGGTGAAGGAGATGCGGAGGGCAGGCTTGATGACCTTGACCCCTCCTTCAGTCCCCCGCGATTGGCAAGGCTGCACAGTATGAGGCTCAAAACTCACAATCAACACAACTGAACCCCAGAGCTTTTTGAGAAATGCGCCAAACCATTTACCGGTACCGGTATCATACTCGAGTACTTGGAGTTTACTGGTATTTGCACTCGCTTATTAAGTGTAATTCCGACGGTGGGGTTACTTGTACGAGTACTCGAGTACATAGCATCTTCAAAACTGGTCTATGGGGCACTGGTATTTAATTTACGGATTAGGTTATACTCCTGCGCCTCTACCAGTATGATAGCTCATAGCACACGGCCGTGTAAATTTACCTGGAATAGCAATTCCTACCCTAGAGCCTGACTTGTGGAGAAACTGATCTTTAGCCCCGGAAAAACGAAAGAGCTTTGTAATGTCTTTGATCTACATAGTTAGGCACCTTGGAAATTGGGCTGTATGGATAAGGGTATTGTACACTTGTATGTCAGGATGGTTGAGCGAGCGCCAAATAGGGTACCGTGGCGGAAGGAGTTGGGGGCTGTAGGATCCATGATTTGCTCCTTGGACATCTGTCGGTACTGCATCGACGAAGTCGAGACATACGGTAGTACGAGTACTCGAGTATCGGTGCCGTATAAACTCGAGTTATCCACTATTATTATATCTCCGCCAGCCCCCTGATCTCCGTGTTCGGAAACAAAAACACTTGAGAAGGATCAGTCTTTCCTCACACGGTAGAGCCTGAGTCCGCTGACTGTGTTGGATCTCATTAACTGGTATCTGCAGTTATATTAACCTATTCGACTAGACCTATCGTGGGCTGATACTAGGGGTTTGACGAAGATTGGAGGTTTGGGGGGATAGTGGATAACTCGAGTTTTTACGGTATTATGCCACTTGACCAAAGCGCGAACTGTACTCGAGAACAGTGGGACAGCACGGGATTGTCCCAATAAGCGAGGAACATCCTGTCCAATCTTAGGAACTGGGGGGGGCTTGCCTTTTTGCAGGCGTCCAACGAATTATTCAACGTTCGCCCGTTTCCCCACTTCCCTGAACGGAGGCTACGACTGGCGTCTCATGCTAACTGTTGGCTCAGTCTCTTCTAATTGGCTGTGGAGCTCATCCGAAGACGGAGAATTTAAGTGGCATCATACATGATGATAATATATTGATACATGTATAAATTCAAGGCCTACCCTACCCTACACAACTCGTGCATCACCTACAAGGGTACTCGAGTACGGTAGTGCTGATCATGTGAGTCCTGAACGTGAGCATCCCGGATTCCGCGTTTTTATGCCTTAGGGGTCTTTCTTTCTTTCTTTCTTTCTTTCTTCTCTCTTCTGGACAGGGGATTTTCAGATGGAAATGGTATTGTGAAATAGTATTGTATTAAAGTACATAGGTTTCGAAGCTGTTCTTGTTGCCATTTTCTTATGGTCTGTAGAAGCCTTTGGACTCGAGATATATAAGCCGATGCAATCGTTGACAGGGTAGGTGAAGTAGAGGTAAGCATTTCGGTAGTCGCGTGCGTGTTTGAAATATAATTATACGTGTAAAAAGGATACAAGTCAGGTCTTTCAGAAGGAGGTACCGTACCTGGTGATATGAGATTGGTGTATTGTATGCCTGCGGACTTTGCACGGGGACTGTAGTATCATGATTGAAGGCGAGGAGTGAGGGGGGGAACTTATCGCTTCACAAATCATCAGAATTTGCGATAGGGAATTCGGCAATCGAGGTTGTATGGTAGGGATGAGATGGGTTCGTTGGATTGAGACGAGAAGGCTTCTCGCGAATCGCAGGACAACACAGCATCAAATTTGACAGAAGTTCCGCCAAGGTGAGGGCTGTACTAGTACTTGTGTCATATTATGTCACGTGGGTAGAGTTTGCCTGTGCTTCTACCGTATTACGTAAACCGCTGCCTTGCGATCGTCTTGGAGGCATCCTTGTACCAGTACTTACCGTACTCCGACTGTACTTATGATACCGCATATCTTTGTTCCATCAGTTTCATCATCCCAAACCACTCCCACCACCCAAATCAATTTTCACGATTGACCTCCTTCAACTTACAACAACTGAGAGTCGCACTCATCTTGCACCTCTTCTGCAATTTCTCTCCACAACATCTTGAAGTCTATCGCATCCCTGATCCTCCCTTTCTCTTAATCTACCGACCAAATTTCCTCGTGGGTCTACCTCCCTGTTTGTCGCAACCCGCCATCTCCAACACGCTTGCATCTTCTTTGTACGCTTTACTCAACTGCCCTTATTTTTCCACCCCAGCCTGCCACACATATCCACTGCATCAACAAAACCTCCGGTTATAGCTCATATTAGCAATCGTGTCTTCGCACACTATTTTGCCTCGCTATACGCGACTTGACTCTTCTATGGAGTCTGCCGCAATAGCTTCCGATAATCCCACCACCACCCCCGAATCCTCTGTCGGTCCGGCTACACCTGTCGCTATTTATTCACCCACTACTTCGCCATCATCTTCGACAAGCTCGCAAAAGAGGAAGCGTGAGGAGGACGAAGAAGAGGACGAAGGAAGTCATTCATCCACAACTACCCCTCCCCGTGCTCGCGCAGCGTCTGTCGCGTTTAGTGCTCCGAATATGTGGGGATTTGGGTACATTAGCAGTATTTGGAAAACTATTGTTGACTGGAGTTGTATGATATGCCCATCCGAGTTTGCTTTCCCATTGAGGATTTTTATTGATAGCGTTGTTTTGAGACAGTCGTTCGGCGGCCTGGAGAGACGATACAAACAGTGAGAGCCATAGAAACGACAGAAGCGGCGCAAGCAGTGGAACCAGATTACATACTGGACGGAAGGCCTGAATCAAAGCGGTCCAAATTAACTGAGACTGAAAATTCGTCCCGCTCTTGTACTTACCCTTAGTAACCTGCCTGGTCGCGTTTTGAGGTTTACCTTACTGATCTACCTTTTAAACTTAGCCAATGACGAAACCACATCTACTCCCAATGCTACCCACTCTCGGGTTTCCCGCAGAGAATATGGACGCTCTCAGGGCGATGCCATTCGAGATGGACTAAAGATAAAAGCGCCCGCGCCGAATACCAGCGAAAGTACCGTTACGACTCAGCAATTACCTTCACCGCAGGCGTCGGCTTCTGGAGATGACCGTTTCCCCAATCTGGCTCGAGGGTTGGCGCCGAAGGCCTCCTCCCATTCCCAAAAGGTTCGAGCCAATTGTCCGATAGCGAAAAACGAGGACCCTTTTATTGCAGTTCCGATAAAGAAACCATTGCGGATAAGGTCTGTTTTACGGGGCGCAGTGGGCCGCAGAGACCAGAGGTTTGCCACCCGCATAGCTCAAGCTGGTTTCCCATCGCCTGGCACCGGTTTGACACCAAAGTTCCCCGGACATATGGCAAATAAACTTGGTTGGTCACATAAAGTGTCATGGAAGTCGCACTTGAGCCCGGGAGCTCAGTCAGTTTTACAGACTCCATTGATCGACAAATGGCTACCAGATGATGAACTACGGCGATCCACTAGACTAGCCTCTATTGGTAGACCAGTAAGCTCTGGTCGAGTGCAGAAACTTAAATCCAAGGATGAAAGGGAAAGGAAGAGGCAAGAAGCGGTGAGTGGTGCCCATTTATGGGGTTTGGTTTGGTATACTCACAACATGCAGCTTCGCAGGTCCCAAATGAAGGCGCATATCGAGTCCGAACCACTAGACGTCTTACTAGAGCAACTTCGGGCGAGAGGCGAACATGGGTTTTTGAATCTTGAAGAAGTAGAACGAAAGCGCAAAGAACGAGAGATCGAGATCCAGAGATTGAGAGCTGAAGATGTGAGTACCTCTCCTCTTCCATCCTCCCCTGAGGGTCCCCCAGGGCTAACGTGAATAAAACAACAGGCACGAAATAAAATCAAGAAGGAAGCGATCCCACCACTTGATCCCGCTCGGAGAGAGAAAGCCGAAAGAACCTTTGCAGAGGTTAGCCGGCCAGGCCTTAACAAGACTTACATCACGAAATGGAATATCCCGATCACGAACCGTGACTTCGAACGTCTTAAGCCGAACCAATGGTTGAATGATGAAATCATAAATTTCTACATGAACCTCATCTGCGAGAGGACCAACAGCTCGTTCCCAAATGGGCCCAAGAAGATCTTCGCGCACAACACCTATTTCTGGCCAAAACTCAAGCATGGTGGCCACAAAGCAGTCGCAAGATGGGCAAGACGCGCCAAGTGCGGGGGCGAGGATCTCTTGAAGTTGGACTACCTGTTGATGCCGGTTCATGTTGGGGGCAACCATTGGTGTCTCGCTGTGGCAAACTTTAAGCGAAAACGGTTCGAATACTACGATTCCTTAGGAGGGAAGTTCACACCGGAATCTAGGCCTGGCCCGTATAAAGTGAGCTTATCCCCCAATCATCACCTAGCACTAATCTTTATTTGCTAATCGTCCTTCAGATGATGAGGGAGTACCTACGTGATGAGACCGGAGGGAAATTTAACGATACCAACTGGATCGACTATGCAATGCCAGGCGCTCCTCAGCAAAAGAACATGAACGACTGCGGAGTATTTGCCCTCAAGTCTGCTGAGGTGCTCACTAGAAGCGGTAGACTCGACTTCACGGCGGGCGACATCCCGCTGGTTAGGTCGAGGATGCTCGTAGAGATATTGGAAGGGCAGTTATTACCACCGGGCAATCCTTGATACAATTCATACTCGGGGGGAGGCTATTCCTGGCGGTCGGCACCGAGTACCAATGCTGTGGTGTGTACAGAGAGAATCGCGATTGAAGGAATAGTAGGAAGAACTCATTGAGTCAACTAGACATTGCCTTAACCCTTCCCTTCACCCACCTCCCGTCTGTTTTATTGCTCTACACTTTCCTATGGGCATCCATCTTTGTTGCTGTCTTGATTACGTTGGCTCAGTTTCCTTTTATGCACTTTTTTCTGCTTTGGTTTTGTGGTGCCCCCTCCCTACCTTAGTTTAGTCTACCTTTCCCCTTCTTCTGATTTTGCTACTGCTACAGTAAAAAAGTGGTTCCGGCGTTTCTCTTGCTATTTCACTTTTTTTCTTTTCTTATTCTTTTTCTATTCTCCCTTTCTCTTGAGTCAAATAGGTTGGGTGTTAAGCGTCTGATTTCGGCATTTTTTTTCTTTTTTTCTCCTGCTATTTGGGTTGTTTGTATCATTATTATGCGGATTCCCTGGGATATTGAATCAATGAATCTGGTTGTGAGAGTGGGGAAGTTTATGGGCTGTATTATAGTTTGTTAGCGGGTAGTGTGGAAAACGGTGGAATTATGCTAGTGCGGCTGGGAGAGCAAGAGGTTTAGAGTTTTTCTGTTCATCCCTAAGCGCGATAGGGGCGCTTTTGAGGTTTTAGTGTGATGGGGTGGTTTTTGCTGTTGTAGCTTCAATCAATTGTGCCATTGTAGCGGGCGCCTGTTGGTGATTCGGAGGCGAGAGCAAGTGAGCGGACTGTAGCTTAAAGTTACTGTAGTTGAGCAGTTGATGAGTTAGCTTGTGATAACGGATGACAAAATGGTTGTGCATGTAAAGTCTGAGGCAGGGATATTTTATATCTTAGGGATTTAGGGGGTGGCTCGAATTCAGTGATATTAGTCTATCATGGCGAGTCTCATGGTGCTCCGACTGCTGGCGATGTTACAAGCTCTGAGAGGTTCAAGTAACTTATCCCACCAAGGCCAGATTCTGAAAGTGCTGGTTGGGATTTGGTGTATGACACTTGTACGAGTAGAGCGCTTTTCATCACTGGTGCACCATATCAGCGTCATCCCAGCTGTCACCCCGGCCCATCCGCGGGCACCTTGTTCCCACCGTACTATATCACAGATGGGTGGCTCTAGATGAGCCCCAGCTATCATTGCCCTGCAAGTCTTGGCATTCAAGCGTTCTAACACTCCCGGCGTGCGTTTATTAGGGTACTGTTATGACACAATCATCCCCGCACCCTCAAGTTATCCACCTCCAAGCAAGCATACCTGAGCCAAACTGTTGTCTTTGTTTCATTTGGCTTCAACCGTGAGGAAAACACACTCATCACCACAGCCTTTGTTAACTCAGATTTATACTTCATGGCTGAGATTCCCTTCAGCCCGCCTACTGTTCTGAACGTCGTAAGGGCGAGTCTTCCGCAAGGCTCTGAGACGGCACCTCCCCTGAAATCACCCTATGATGCTGTTGCAATATTCACCCACGCGTGCATGCTATCAGTGGGCTTTCGTCTGGTGGGGTTGAGTGAGGACGACAATCTAGGTACTCTTGAACTGCTCAATTGTCACTACTTTGTTACCGTCATGCTAACAATTTATCATAGAAACACCCATCGAAGGCTCAAATCCAAAACCTCTTCCACAAAACTGGAACACCTCTCCTGGGAGCTACGGCTTCCGATATGCACACTCGCAATCCTCCTTACAATACCTGATAAAGGTAAACCGTCTAGGGAACAAAGCTGTAGTAATGGGTTTGGGAATCGGCGACGATAAAACTACCTCTTTCGACATTGCTGTAAGGGACTTCTTTAGCGAGAGCTTCTACCCGTACTCCGCTGGAAATGGCGTAGCGAAGCTGGAAGACGGGTTTATCAGCACAAGCAGAGTGCAGGACCTGGCCAATTTAGTCAAGATTAATATAGTGCAAAAGTTGATTCCAGGACTACATAAACCGGGTTACGAAGAAGACCGCAGCGGGGAAAACTCGACTCGCCAGGGGACACAACAGCCCAGACGACGATCAGACGAGTTTGGCCAACCAGATTCCCCAATGCCATACAGCGGCCCAGGCTTCGGTCCACAGCCCGGCCGGTCTCCCATTCCAGCGGGTGGCGAGCGACCCCCAGGCTTCGACGATGAGTACGAGGTTCTCCAGCCACCACGCGGTAGCGGTGGATACGGCATGGGCCCCGGCAGCCGAAATCCACTAAGTATCGGAGAAGATGACTTGAACCCACCGGGTCTCGGCCGGAATCCTCCCCTTGTCGGTCCATTCTTTGGCCAAGGTCCTGGATGGGGCGGGCCCGGACCGAGCGGGATGCACCCAGGACCAGACCATCCTATGTTCGGGGGCGGTAGTGGGGGGATCCCGGATCCAAGGTATTCCTCTATTTATTTAGCCTTGCTTCCCAGTATAACCCTTAGGGGCGCAGTGCTGACTAGGGTTCGTTAGATTCCCACCTGGAGCGCGATACGATCCAGTTGGGCCCGGAGATGCTCCGTGGGGAGGTTTGCGGGGGCCTAGAGGGCCCAGTGGAGCGGGCGGTCTGCGAAGGTTTGGTGGGGGTCCACCGAACCCATTTTCGTCGTTTGGAGGTGGCGATTTTCTTTAGGTTTCCCTCTTAGGGTTGGGCTCCTGGAACTGGAATGGGATTGATGGGTGAAATGTATTGTAGTTTTCTCAGGCGGGAATCATGAGGTTCTGGTGTGGAGTTAGTGACTTTTCATGAGTTCTTGTTTGATAAATAATGCAAAATAATGTAACTTGCGATTAGGATTCGAGGCAGTTGTGCCCTTCGCGTTGATTCCCTTATTTTTTTTTATGCCATAGCTTTAATACCCACGGTATGATACCGCCCACAACCAAGCTGCCACAAACGATGTCCTAATTCCCATAGCTGCCCTCTTGTCCCTAGGCCAATTTAAGCCCAACATCTTCTCCACTGTCCAGGATATGGTGGTTTGAAGGATCTTGGGCTGCGCGTATTGGGGTCAAAGTCTCAGGCTCGTGCTTCAAAATGGTTGGTTGGGGGAAAGTGGCTTCCTGTGGTGGGACCTCAGCTTGGTCTACAAGTGCGGCCGATATATATATCCGTCGTGCGAAGCCAGGTGACGACGACTCTTTCACATATCAGTATGATATAACAGTTGTAGCATGCCGCATTTATTTTAAAGCTTACCAGACTTTACCCGACGGATGTATGGGTTTTTTTGCCACAATTGCATTCAAATTATGTGAGATGGTTGAGATTGTACCTATAATATCCGAGTACAAAAACGCTAGCCTAAAGGTGAAGGTATATTGAGGGTACACACTTGAGCTTGAGC
>QFET01005062.1:0-31352 GCA_003316355.1 Tuber calosporum | reverse complement strand
TTACACCAAAACTGGCCGATTTTAAACTCTCCTTACTTGGCTGGAAGCAATATAGAATTGATGAAATTAATGCTATAGTGTAGGTACTTGTCTAAACTTTCTAGGTAGAAATCATGTGATTTTTTGTGCTCCACCATGAGGGCCAAGAGCTCAGAGTCCTAGTTGGATATGGTTGTGGAGTACCTTTTGTATGGGAGGCTCCTAGAAGATCTAAAGTATCTTTTGTTCTCTATCATTATTTCTGGCATTGCACCATGGGCATTAACTAACAGAGCTTACCACATATAAATGATAATATCTAGATGGCTCTAAAGGGTCTGGGGAATTTCAATATTTTTTTGCAAAGAAACAAGGCTAAGATTTTGTGAGGTGAAAGTGACCATTTTGGGTGTAAAATGGGGGGGGGGGGTCAGCGAATTTTGGCACCAAGCTCGTACTTACCGTACAATTGTTATGGGGACGGAATAAATTACTCATAAGTACTAACTTCAAGTACCCGAAACCATACTTCACAAGCGCAAAGTCTTGTAGAGGATCACGCGCCAAGATCATTATTGTTTGAATCTATTTACCACCCCTTAGGGTGTAGGATTCAGATCGATAATCCACACTTATTAACCGATGAATCGAAATCGACATAAGGGCGTGTTCTGGCAGTCATGAATTCCAGTACCGTGTGGTATGCATGCATGCACACCAATGATGAGTTGTGGATCTATAGATCCACCATATCAGAAATTCCAAACTCTTTTCCATCGTGATATTATTGTAGGGAGAACACCTTGTACTGGATGGTACATGGTAGCGGCTTACTGTACGGTCCTTAGTTTTCTTTGATTTTCTCACTTGACTGCTGGGCACAGAGGTGCAGTCCCCAACGGGGCCGTGACGAATACCAAGCAGTAACGAACAGATAGAATGAAAATGAGGTTGAAACAGGGGTATTTGGAAGGCAAAAAATAAACCCGTCAAAGTAGGGTAACAAAGAAATACCTACTATGAATCACTGCTCGTCACCGCCTGGTATTTGTCACCCCCCGTTGGGCACTGTATCGTACTCTGCGTCCTATCATATGACAGATGTTGTGGACAGCAGCCGATGCACGGTGGATTGTTCTTGGCATTGATATAAGATGCGGCTCTATGATGCCAATGTTTTTTACGCGCCGCAGACATCAGCATCATAACGAAGAGAGCTTATGTAACGGAATGAGGCTCAATTCCCTGTTCTAAAGGAACATTCACACACCTATCGCACTAGCATGCGATGTTGTAAGGACACGGGAGGTGCCAGGTTCAACGGGTTCTTTTTTCTTTTTTTTGCTAAGTGTACTCGAGTACCTGTAGGGGGTGTGGCTGGATCACGTGTGCCGCTTGGGAGTTCTAGAGTCAGCAGCTAGAAAGTTTGCCTTGAAAATCAACTACCTCTGACAACTGAGACTTCATCACACTGATCTTCATCACCCCACCATTCCGTAAAATTCATCTGAAGATGTCCTCTGCAATATTCCGCTCGTCTTCTCCTGTCGTTAAAATCATCGCTCGACAGCCATTCACAGCTACCACTTATCGATCTATCTCCACCCTACCCCGGCCTCTTACCGCTGGTCCTCTGCCCAAAGAGCGAACCATACAAGTCTCGCAGCAAAGGAAAAACATATCTTCTTCAGCTCCCACACTAGCTCCGCCCCAGAATCAGTCAATATTCAGTCCACCTCCTGGTCACGGTCCTCATGGCGGATTTTTCAGGAAGGAGAGCCTTCCCGCAAACACTATTATTCGGTGGGTATCCTGAATCTTTAGCTTTTACTCTCTAGGCACCCTGACAAAGTGGCAAGATTTGTCCCGCAGCAGACAGCATGGATCGTAGAACGAATGGGGAAGTTTCATCGCATTCTCGAACCTGGGCTGGCTATATTGTGGCCAATTATTGACAAAATCAAGTACGTCAAGAGCTTGAAGGAAGTTGCTATTGAGATCCCAAGCCAAAGTGCTATTACCGCTGATAACGTCACACTGGAAATGGATGTGAGTAAATTTTTGGTGAGCTTGTTTCTAGGCTAACAGGAGAAAATGTAGGGTGTGTTATATATTCGAGTGACCGACGCCTACAAAGCCAGGTGGGTTCCAATCCAAAAATCTAGACTTCCATAGCTAATAATTTTCCTCCACTTTTTTTTCCTAAAAAAAAACAAAAGCTATGGTGTTGAAGATGCCGAATTTGCTATTTCACAACTTGCACAGACAACTATGCGTTCAGAAATCGGCCAACTCACTCTTGACCATGTCCTTAAGGAGCGTGCCGTCTTAAATGTTAACATTACCCATGCCATCAATGAAGCATCCGCTGAATGGGGCCTCGTATGTCTTCGTTACGAAATCAGGGATATCCATGCCCCAGAGCCTGTTCTCCAGGTATTGACCCTTAGGAATATCGTCCACTTCTACGCTAACAGACACCAGGCAATGCATCGCATGGTATCGGCAGAGCGAAGCAAACGTGCCGAAATTCTCGAGTCAGAAGGCCAACGTCAGTCTGCTATCAACGTAGCTGAGGGAAAGAAACAGTCCGTCATCTTGGCCTCTGAAGCTAAGAAGGCCGAGCAAATCAACTTCGCAGCTGGAGAAGCCCAGGCGATCCTTGTGAAAGCCGATGCCACAGCCCGCGGTATTGAAGCTGTTGCCAAAGCCATCAAGGGGAATAAAGAAGCCGCACAGGGGGCTGTTAGTCTGAGCGTTGCCGAGAAATATGTGGAAGCATTTGGAAAACTTGCAAAGGAGAGTAATACGATTGTTGTGCCAGCTCAACTTGGCGATCTCGGTGGCATGATTGCCGGTGCTATGGGAATTTATGGTAAGGTTGCTGAGACTCAAGCGAGTCAACAAAAGATGCTTGGGCAGCTGGAGGGAGTGAAGGCTGGCCGTGCGGATGGGGTCAAGGATTCCGGGTCTCAGGGAGCTCGTGTCGGAAAGGAGGTCTTGGACGCTTTCGACATATCCAGACGTTGATCCTCCGATAGGATAGTGACGGGTAGGCGGTTTGGGGTGCGGAGGCACCGAGCTAGCTGCACTAATTTGACTCCTGTCTTTATTTGTTCAGGCTTGCATCAACTCTCTATTTTTTTTTCCTTCTGATACGTAATTAAGCCCCTTTAGCGCATTAACCAGGCGGACGCCGAGGGTGATCATGAGGCTTAATCCCAGTTGTGAGCTTTCTGCCCAACGGCTACTTGTGGTGGTCGCGAGAGATGTGAAATTTTAACCCCCTATCGTTCCCCCAAACACTACATGAATATTGGCATTAACACCCAAAGCGAAATTGCCCAAGTGATCGAGTAAAGCCATACGTGTATGATTGGCATACTCTACAACACCTTTGCCCGCCCGTTGACCCCGATCTCAGCGTTTATGGGTGTGCCTGAAAGAGCTCAATGCACATAAGTTAATCCAAACAATAAGGTTGCCTCTGCTCTCGAATACTATAGATAGAAAAATGCCTGACTCACTTACCGAAAAGAGGAGCATGCATACTCTGCCTCAAGTAGCCCCCAATGTTTTTTGAGAATGGCGCCTCGGCCCTCCTCTTGTTACTTTCAAGATTTTTTTGGACCCCTTTCTGACCTATACACAATGGCATCCGCTCTCTTTGGCGTTGACTCCGGGAATATTTACCGGCAAGGCAGGAGAGTGGGATTTCTGATGTCGGGGCAGGTGGTTCGTTGAGGTTTCTGTGAGTGTGGCATTTTGGGAAATGGCAGTTTAGTGTTGGCTTCCTCCGACCATTGGGAGTGCGGGTGTGTGCACGGAGGTCAATACTCTGAGCGATATAGAACGCCACTGAAGCGAGATATATATTATGATCACGCTTCCGTTCATTCAGTAGCTAAGTTAATTAATTGATCTTCTGCTGCAACTACACCTTCACCTTTTGAATAGGGAACCTGTATTAGCTAGGTAGCGAGTGGGTGGGTGGGTGTAGTGTGGGTTGTGTTGAGAAGTATCATGAGAGTAGAGACTAAGCGAACAAATATTGAGCCAAGGTTTTTGGAATTTTGTAGTTCTCCATAAAAAGGACAATAGATTGAAGGAAGAAGAACAAGAGAAGGTAAGCTATACACTAAGGGATAGCCCAGGTAGTCACAGAGTGTCATTCGTGGCGGCGCCGCGGCAATAACACGATTTCTAAGAGGCTGAGTTTATTTGAGTTATCCGGATTCGATTGCAGACTTTCTGACATGCCCGTTATGGGCCCTTCTGCCTGGTATTTTTCGAGATAAGGAGATAGTCTCTTGGGTAGAGTATCGCAGAAGGAGAAATTTGAATATTCTCCTTTTGACACGCCGGGTCCATTGGCAAGTGGTCGTTTTGTATTGCAGGCTTGTGGGTCTATTAGCAGCACTAGCGAGTCTTTCCCACGAAGGTGCCAACTGCTGATAGCTAAAGATATTATACTTGCAGAATAAGGCCTCCCACGGCGAATGTGTGCTGTGATCATTGCGGGAATAAGGGAATCCGAACTCTGCAAGCTCTCTTCCTCCACACGTGCAATCTTGGTGCCCTTCCTCCTAATAACTTTTGGTACTGGTAGCGGCCCTGGAGGCGGCCCGGAGACGTGGTTCGTGCTGTATCGGGGGTCTTTTGCGGTGGAGGTGGTCGGAGATCTCGAGGAGTGCGGTTTCCATTGGGGGTTGCTAGCTAACGTCTACTATGATAATATATAAAAGAAAAAACCTCTATATGTATAACCCTATACATCTGTTCATGTGTTAGTGTGTTCACAGATTTCCACACTTCAGCACGTCTGCGCTCCTCCAGCACTTCTAATATTACAACGTAAAAGTAGCTGGGATTTTTACACCGTCACTTCAATTCCCACAGCCATAAGCAGCAGCGAAAACAACAACATATCACACCAGTATAGCTATACATGTGCAGAGGCTTTTGGTGCATACGCTAGAGTTCAGTTCAGTCCACGTCGATATAAACACACGCCCTGAAAACTCCCCAAATTCAGAGCGACCATGATAGATCACTCGGAATCCTTCAGATATCTCTCGCGCGGCAAGGCCAGCTTTCGGAAAAGCCCAGGCAGGGCCCAGACACTGTGTCGATGGTACATAGGGCCTAAACGCCCGCGGACACAACCAACGCGGATTTCCCCATGAGTATCGCGGATCCATCAAACTGAAAATATTTTAATAAAATCTTGTAGTTGCTATAGGAGACGAAAGAACTGGATCCTCAAACTCCGGCGCTCTGAGGGTTCCTCTCAGTGCTGCACATTCGTACGATATTGACTTACTCGTACTCGTAGCCAGCTGATCCACACTTGGCGGTTTTCCACACTACAGCCACGAACCCCGGCGATCAGTGCCCGTGCAAGTACAAGCACTACTATAGCACAGGTGCACGTTCCTGGCAATGTGCTAATTTAGCTTCCCAGCTTCCGCACCTTGCCAGCATTGCACGAGCGTGGAACCGCACTCGAGTACAGACAGTTGCACTTTGAATTTTGAAAATTTTTACTCCCATCTTTTCATATCTTTGCACCACCCCACACATGGTTACAAAAAATCGATCAATCAGTCGTACTCGAGTAGCCACCTAAGTTGCACTTATTCATGGCAGGAACTACCCTACCCGAAAACAGGTGGGGGGTCTATTGCGTATTGTGGCTCAGATACGCACAGTTCTTCATTATATATCCCTCCAACCCCTCGTTTTAGAGCGCTTCTCGCTCGGTGCAAGTGCCTAAAAAGTGAAGAAGAAAAAAAAAAACGCAAGTCAAGTTAGGCAGTACCATATTCCCCGAGTCAAAATTTGACATCACGAAGGGTATTTTCCTTTTATAGAGAAGGCATGTTAAGAGCCGGGAAATATCTGATGTATGCACTGGAATAATTGAGAACGAACTTGGGACGTTCGGAATTCCCCTCTTTGGATTAAGGGGAAAAAAAAAGACATGTGCGAGAGAAATAATAATGAAAAAATATCTTGCTCGTGAAAAAGACCTTACCAGGTGAGGCAACTCCGACGCCCTACCGAGGATCTCGCTTTGTTTTTTGTTGTGTCAAAGGGTCCTCGATGGATGATTGTCTCGTTAAAATCCCTACGATAATGGTTCAGTGGCCAATCGCTGACGTCTAAATGTCATATCATACCATACAAGGATCAGGCATAAAAAAGTGATACCGTAAGAAAGGACATTATTGATGTTGATTTTGGTCAAAATTGGTAGCACACGCAATAAGCTCGTCTGGAAATGCAGGCCTTCTGCTTCTCAACAAGAGCCTAGAAGGTTTTTTTTTTTATATACCTTTCTTTTCCCCCCCGATCGATGTATAATATTGAACTGAACTGGAGGCCAGGTGCCTCATCCATCAACTGTATTCCCCTAAAGTTGCCTGAGGAAATAAAGATCTGGTCAGGGTTGCACCTCTCAAGTGTAACCACAACGGTAGAAATTTTGGTGGTTGAATGAGCCACTATTTTTTTGACATTGGTTCCACAGCATTGAAGCGAGCGAATAATACCGTGGAAAGGGCAGAGACAATGTGTCAGGGTTTTCCTGATCATTGAAGATGTTGTGGTCACCTTCAGGGTTCCCTATTGGGAAGATTTAGGTCAGGAGTTTTTGTTGCTCTTGCTCGCATCATACAAACCCGGAACGCCCAAACATACACCCCGCCCAGATATGCACAGTTCGCTATGTACTGATTGATCAAATTTTAGCAATCCTAGCCAACGGACCAATCAACGGAGACTAACGGGGTGTGTATTTGGGTGTTCTGCGATTGTATCATTGCATAACTTTGTACAGTACACCAAAATCTAACAAAGCAAAGAATATCATACCAGTGCAAGGATAGTACCAGTACCATGCTCAGACTTTTTAATAACAGAGAATGACTTTACCAACGCTGGGAATTAAAATAATCACGTGCAACTCGGGCCTGTTCTTTCCATAATTTCTCACTATTCTATTTAAAAAGGTTTGAAGAAACGTGTTTTCCAGCAGCGGATGTGCCTTTGCCTCTGCGATGACCAAGTTTGTCGATGGTATGGGATGGTAGATCGAACGAGCGCCCCTGGAGTCAGTGGTTCCGAAACCTTTTTCTCACCATTACTTTGTCCCCGACCTTTTTATAAGCTTTAGCAGATCAGACTGAAGGATAATCCATAGCGAAGTACCGTAGTAGTATGATACCGTAGATAACTGTACGGTCCCCCTCCCTTTCCTGTACTGCCGGTACTACTAGCACATACCCGGTGTAGCATCCACCCTACCCGTCCCATCCACACACGATAATAAATTGATAACACCAATCACGAGCAAGCCACGCACAACCGGTACCAAAAACAAAAACTCTATATCTGTGATATCCCCGCTCGCGGCGAGGGTACTGTACTCGAGTAGAATTTTTAACATGTTTCGCATATCATATCTTAATTCAGGCATGGAGATATAGGGGTCTAGGAGAGATATTTGTGAAACTTTTAGTTTTGGGTGTGGATGAGGGCCATGGCCGGCGGGGATGGGTGGATTGAAGAGATGGGATGACGGCGAGGTACTAGTACTTGTACTGTATCATACTTGTATCGTACTCATAGTACGTATCATACTCGAGTAGGGATGTTGTGGTGGTGACGGGAGAGAAGCGGGCCGGTGGGTATTTTTAGCATGACAGCGGAGTGAGACACTCTGTTGTCGGTTTTGGCTGCTTGGTTACAAATACTTTCCTGTTGGAGAGTTCCGCCGGCTCCGGATTTCGAATCGGCACTGGTGTTTGCCCGAGCCCACTAATCAGGCAGACAGGGCAACACTATAACTGGGTGTGGCGGCGCCAAGTTATCACTAGACACAGTTAGCTGGAGCCCTGTTGATTTGGCATCTCTCATACAAAAATAGCAAATTCCTTTCAAATCCTTCTGCAATCCTCTAGACAATCATAAAAGCTTTTTACAGAAACATTCGAGCTCACAGTCATAACCGTACCCACGACGCAACTGGGTTGGCGACGAACCGGGCTAGATAGGATGAAAATAAGGTTACAAAAACAGGGATATTTGGCGGACGAAAAAGGGAATGGTCAAGGTAGGGTAACAAAAAATTACCGTACTTGTAATTGAACCCTGTTCGTCACCCGCCCAGTTTCGTCAGGCAGTGTGGGGACAGTACGGTACGGGTACAAGTAGGGACTCCTGTTGCTGAGGGAGCTTGAATCTGACCATATCAGAGGGTTGGTTGGGGGGTTGATTTGCATTGTCCGGCACCGTGCCGATACCACAGAAGCCCAGGTGATCGGATCAAATGCCAGGGCATATCTTTGGAGTTACCTGCTCTGGCAAGGTTTGACGCCTTTTTCTTTCTTTTTTTTATGTCTCTTAGAGGGGCTGAGCAGGCCACCTTTTTTGCTGTCCTTTTCGCCCCTTTTCTGGAGTGGGAAGTTCTAGACTGCATACAGCACATGACCCAATTATTCGACCTGCTAAACTACTTGGGGTCGGGTCTGCGGAGATGGCATTCGGGCTAGTGGATTGGATAGCATTCCTTGTCATAGAAGCCGTATCATACATAGTAAAACACGAAGAATTGTAGGCTTTTTCTGGTGAATACCCATAAGGAGTTAGGTATGCCACGTACTTCGCAAAGTCCCGGATGCTCCCAGCCTATATACGGGTCATGGGCAACATGACCTCCAACATTATGACTAGGTAGACTGAAGGAGATGTGCTTTCCTTTCTTAACGAGAAGCCCTATGATAATAATAACCGCAACGGATCCTCACACTATATTGTAGATGCTTTGATATCGCACCTCCGCCGAAAGTGGAAGTCCAGACTCCAGTGGTATCCGCGCCGCACCGCACCGTACTTGCTGCGGCACAAACGCCTCGGGTACCAACAGAAGATCCTTTTCTCTCTGATATATGTACCAACAACAGGACGAAAAATTAGAGCTTATAATAACCTGGAACACCAGTCGCAGTTCCGTAGCTTTCCATTCGCTTTGCTCGTCCTTCCCACCATTGCCTGCCAAATGATGGGTTGGCTAAACGAGTGATATGCAGTGATTAGAGGCGCAGGAAATGCAAGTGCAAAGAGGCTGATAGGTGGAGGATGGTAATCACATGGAAGTATACCTCCACAAGATATGACCCAAGAAAACTCCCCCCCCATCACTGGACGAATTTCGCGTGACGTGGGGGAGCAACCTTGACTAACCGACTGACCGTCCTTACACGGTCAATCATTTTCGAGTGAGGGTCTCAAGGCGAGGGATGCTTTGTGACAAAGAGTCCGGTTACTAGAAAAATCGCAGGCGGCGACTCCGGGAATGGATGCCTCAGGCAGCACACTCTCGTGGGCTACTGGGATACATTATTGCACTTGGCAGCATTCATTCACACTTAGGTCTCGTTCTGGGCCGCGAGGGGAGCGCGGGAGCACGCAACGGCGGTTTCTACTAAACCCTGCGGATATCTTTTCCTTGCCCTCCCTTTACCTTCCCCTCCCCTCCTTCTCTGATATAGCATGCTATTTTCAGGAGGTATTTAAGATATTGAGCCTGGAGAGAAGCTGTGCTGGTATTAAACTTAGGTAGCAGTGCTTTGCACTTTAGGTTTGCGACGGAATAGGTAGTTATGGTATGATAAGTACTGTAGTTCGGTTATGCATAAAAATATGCGCCGCAATAACAGCAGCAGAAAGTAGGACATGTGATAAGGGTGGTGTGTGGCTACTGTGCCTTTTGTCCTCTTAGAGAGATCTCACTGACTGATGGCCAAGAGGTGGAGATCCAGCTCTTTTGTTGCACACTAGTTTTTTCCCCTCTTCTTTTTGTTTTCATGATAGGCGTTTTTTGCAACCACTCGCATTGAATACCATATGAGATGATAAGGAGAGGGTCGAGCCCAAGACTTCGTTTTCTGTCGGTGTGCCACCCCCAACTCGTGGCATCAAGGCCAGCGCCGCCAAGCAAATGTCATCGGTAGCGTGCAGATATCACGCAGTACGGTACTCGCACAGCATCGCACTTACACTAGCCAACTGTAGGCCGTTAGTAGAGGCTGAACTCCAGTAAATTCACTTTGATCGACTGAGTACCTCATTTAGAGTCACTCCCAGTTGCGCTGAGGAAATACTAGTTTATCATAGGCTTAATGTGCCTGACTCCCACCTCACTGGCGATCGAAGGGAACCTGGAGCTCCAAAACCGGGCAAGGGCCCAAGTTGTCAATCTCAAGTTGTACAAGTACCCGGAGATATGTTTTGGGTACAAGACAGGGATTATTTCGCAGGTTAACCAAAATTAATTGCGCGAAAACATATCGTATTCCCGGGTATGATACTTGTACAACAACTACAGGCATCAGTGGCTTTATTTTTTCTCCCGATCGCGCCGCCGCCCCACCCGTGCTTGCCCTCCGTTTCTCATTCACACTGCTGGCCGCTATGGATCCATTTCCGCGGTTCTCCTAGCGCACTCCAGACAAGCAGGCGCAGCATCATACATGCAGAAATCGTAATTCTCCATGTTATACAAGTGCGAGCCCGCGGGGGTCGAACAGGTTTTCACAAATACTCGCGCTGTAATTTGCTTAGACTGCTCAAACTGAACTAAACCGGACCGAACACCCCCACCCCGGGCCGCTAGCTGTTGCTGTTGATAGATTTTTCGGAAGAGGAGGCAATGGTTTATTTTTCTCTTTCCAAGTGGGTGCTCACGGCTCCTTGAAGGAGTGAGTGGAGGGTGGACGCTTTTCTGTTCTCTTCTTCTCTTCTCTCCTTCCTTCCACCCTCGGGCCTGCCGGCTGTGGCGGCCGTCAGGTATTGTATTGTTCCGTGTTGTGCTTGTGCTACGCGTGTGGGTTCCCTCCGAGTCAGGAAGAACTGGCCCAAAATAAGGGGAATTTAGTGGAGGAAGTAGGCGAGTGGGGGACTGGCTCCAATAGCGCTATTGCGGATGTGTGGGTGAAGGGGTTACTATTATAGTATCCTTCTACGATACTGAAAAGTAGGTTCATCTGTCTTCTTGATCCTCCCGCTGCCGAATTCTCCAGCCTTCTGCTTGTGTTACACGAACTGCCAGAACGGGCAATCCCTCTTTTTCTTCTTTTTTCCGGGTTGCTGGTGGCTCTGCAAGTGCAGTTTTTTTCTTCTTCTTTCCTTGCGTGACCAGTCATTCTTATCTACTCGTACCTAATTGGCGGGAATTTGTGAAGTAAGGAGAAGAAGCGCAAGTACGTTCTAGGGCTCGTGTTACAGTGCATTGGCGGCAGCCACTTAAAACTCATGAAGGGTGTACTGAACGAGGTAGTGAATAGATGTGGGATAAGTTAGGGAGAGTGAATTTTCCGAGAGAGTGTGTTTTATTAGTAATTGTTTCCATCGATGACGAGGATCCAGGTTCTGGGGGTGGTGGCTGTCCTAGGTTAGAAGTAGCGCAACATAGGAGGAGTATATTTGGTATTGGCGCTCAGATGAACAGATTTTTTTACCATCTATTCCTTTAATCCCTGTTTTCGGGGACTCCTGACCTGGGAGAAGTAGGCAGGTGGACAGGGGTGAGACTTCTGGAACAGAAAAAGAGGGATGGACCGGAAGCTCTAGGATTAATATCCCACCTTGTGTTCCTTTAGCATTCGCGCTGCCAACTTTGATATTGTACAGCCCACTAGGTAAACTCAGGGAAATTTTGGACTCTAGTGGTGTAACCCCTGTTACTTCCGTCCAAAGGCCGGGACGGACTTGGTGCATAGCCTATCGGGTTCTCCTCTAAGTGTATTTGTAGCATCGTGCTGACCTCTAGAAAGAGATACTCGTTCGTGCTTTAGAACGAAAAACCCCTCTAATAAGAAAATGGAGCTACACCCCTTTGCCCCCCCCCCACGTAGCTAACTGTGGCCACCCGTGACTTGGGCACCTGATGCCAACGGAGGCCACCCCTTGGAGCTCTAACCACAATCCCTAATCATCTCGTGGTTACCATAACAGACTACTGCACATCAGAGCTGGAGATATAGTACCCGACAAGGCTGAGTTTGTTTGGGTAACTTCTCTCTCACGCAAATATTTCCCTTGAGCAATTTTCATCGCGTCGAGTGATATTGGGTGCTTGGGGGACAAAGCACTACTGCGAATAATTGGGCTAATCGTAAGAACATCAAATGGGTTTTGGCTCTTAGCAGAGCGTCAGTTTGGAGGGCATAGACTTTTTTTTTTTTTTTTTTACTGTACCCTACTTGCGGCGTCAGGGGTTGTTGGTTTATCATAATTCATGGTTATTCGAGCAGGCTATCCGAGAGCAACACAGCTCCGGGCATCATTACATTTGGACTAAATATTTCCCTACCAACACAGCGTGAACGCCAGCGAGGTGGTGGGCGGGGGGTGTGTTGGGTAGAGGATTTTGAGGGGGATTATACGGCACTGGTGTGCTGGAAATTTCTTTCCAACTGAGGACAGCGATTCAGCGCAGCAGGGGGATTGATTGATATGGGAAGCCACGGCTGCATGAAGGTTGGTCTAACACTGGGGTAGGGGTTTGAGAGATGGAATAACTTGCTGCGCCCAACTAAGTGAGCCATAGGCAATTATCAAAACTCTTAGCTTCGTCGGCGATGTGCGGATATTCCACTTCTGGATCCAATGGCCAACACTACACTATGACTGCACCTCTCCTCACTCGCCTTCTACAAGGCTCCCTCCGCCACACGGTGCTTGCCGGATATATGGTGGGGGTTGGAGCAGTTTGTGTAGGGGTATTCTCAAGACTATACTCTTGATCACAGGTGATGGTCTACAATTAGAAGCATCCAGTTGATCCACGCTCGAGCTGCCCACGTTGCTGCTCCTGCTTCGGGCCAAGGCGGTCACGGAATCTCACCAAACCCAGTGGCTAGAGAACATCCTATCACTGTGGTTCGCATCAAGTATACTGGTACTGCTAATATGGACACCGCTGGCGCCATGACAATCCCAACACAGCCAGACAGACCCAGCCAGCTGAGGTGATTGTTGGTGGCACTCACTGGTTATCATATAATGGAGTGAGGTTCCTCAGGCTTATCCCTTTCCCTCTCTCTACCACTACTACTATCAGCACTGCACCATTCTCTCACTTTCATTTTCTCCTTACCAGACTCGGACACTCTTTCAGAGTCTGCCCACTCCCTTCGTACTTCGTCATGGCACAGCTACCCCGGAGCTTCCCGGCTCCTAGCAGCGCTGCCACCGCTTTCGCTTTTCTCATAGTCTTTTCTTTGATCACTTTCGTTTCTCAATTTGCCCATGCACTCATTCACGTCCCCGAGGAGGTCGGGTATAGCCTTAATGAGAATGTCACTGCCGTGAACCCTCTAGACTACTGGGGCGAATGGCAGAACCACACTTTCAACGGCTCCCCCGTGAATTGGAGGTTTCCGTTTTACACCGTATTTTTGGATAAGTTTGTCAATGGGAATCCAAGGAATGACGATGCCAATGGTACAGTGTTCGAACATGACGTTATGGGGAATCAATTGCGGCATGGTGGTGATGTGAAGGGTTTGATGGATAGTTTGGATTATCTTCAAGGGATGGGTATCAAGGTTTGCATTGTCAATTTTTCTCAAGCCTTGCCTTGATTGCTAATACATTGTCGCTTTAGGGGATTTACATTGCAGGGACACCGCATATTAACATGCCCTGGGGTGCGGATGGTTACTCTCCTCTTGACCTGACTCTTCTTGATAGACACTTTGGAGATATTGAGGAATGGAGGAAGGCTATCACCGAGATCCATGCCCGGGATATGTACGTTGTCTTTGATTGTACCGTGGCTACGTAAGTTCGCCCAGGAGTTAACGACTGTTAGTCTCCCGAGCTGACGTTTGGGTAGTATGGGTGACTTGATCGGCTTCGAGGGCTACTTGAACACAACAACACCCTTCATCTTGGCGGAACATAAAGTCCAATGGAAAAGTGAAAGGAGGTACCGCGACTTCGAAATCAACAACAACTACAAAGAGGAGTGCAATTACCCGCGATTTTGGCAAGAGACTGGTAACCGTGTGTATCCAGCTGTCAAGGGCTGCTATGATGAGTAAGCATCCCCATCCAACTGACATTTCACATTCAACGGGAGATACTAACTCCAGCACACAGTGACTTTGACCACTACGGTGACACTGAAGCTTTCGGCATCTTCCCAGACTGGCAACGTCAACTCTCAAAATTCGCATCGGTGCAGGATCGTCTGCGGGAATGGAAACCAAGCGTGGCCCGCCGCATCGAGCATTTCGCCTGCATCACCATCGCAATGCTCGACATCGACGGCTTCCGCATCGATAAGGCGACGCAGATCACTGTGGATATGCTCGGCGACTGGTCTGACTCGGTCCGACAGTGCGCTCGCAAGTTCGGTAAAGAGAACTTCTTCATCCCGGGAGAGATCACGGGTGGCGATACCTTTGGGTCTATTTATCTGGGCAGAGGCCGACAGCCAGATATGCGACCGGCAGACGTCAAGGGGGCGTTCTCGCTCACAGGTGATTCTGATAATAAGTATTTCATCCGCAAGAAGGGGAAGAATGCGCTCGATGCCGGCGCGTTCCATTATTCAGTTTATAGATCCTTGACTAGGTTCCTGGGGATGGACGGTAACTTGACGGCTGGATTCGACACGCCGGGGAATTGGGTGGATATGTGGAACACTATGGCTGTCAGCAATGACCTGGTCAACGCGAATACTGGGCGACTCGATCCGAGACATATGTATGGGGTCACGAATCAGGATGTGTTCCGCTGGCCTGCGATTAAAAATGGCGAGCAGAAGATGTTATTGGGTCTGTTCATTACAACCTTGCTCATGCCGGGTATTCCAAAGGTAGGTTCGCAGCTGGGGCGGGTCTTGTGGCTGAATTAAGCGATAAGCGAGGCTAATGATTATCCATGCAGCTTCTCTGGGGCGAGGAACAAGCGATGTATGTGCTAGACAACACTGCCGACAACTACATTTTTGGCCGTCAGGCGATGTCTTCCGCCCTCGCGTGGCAGACCCACGGGTGCTACAAGCTTGGTTCCTCGCAGTACTTCGACTTCCCACTCGATAAAGCGCTTCGAGGCTGCCAGGACGACTGGAACAGTCTTGATCATCGTGACCCTAGCAATACCATTCGTAACGTTATCAAGGCGATGTACCATATGCGCCTTGCATTCCCGACCCTGAACGATGGCTTCCGTCTTGAGCAGCTTTCGAATCTTACCCACGAGGTTTTCCTCCGCGGTTCCAACAGTACACCGACGGAAACGGGTGTCTGGTCGGTTGTCCGCGGCAATTTCGATGGGGCACAGAATTTAGGTGAGCTCGGCGGAGACGGCAACCAGAGCGTCTGGCTGGTCTTCTCGAATACTAATGCGACGACAAAGTTCGAATTTGATTGCGGTGATGGGAGAAAGAACCTCCTTGCACCGTTCAAACAGGACACCGTCGTGCAGAACTTGTTCTTCCCATACGAAGAGTACACGCTTAAGGCATCCAAGAAGGAGCTCTTTGTGGACTCGGTGAAGGAGTTTCATGGCTGTCTAGACAGCCTCGAAATGCCAGCGTGGGGCTTCAAAGCCCTCGTGCCCAAAGAGAGATTCGTGGGCAATCGTCCATCAATCACGAACTTCTCACCGGGCCATGACGCCCGCGTGCTTTCCAAAGTCGCCCCTGGAACACCCCAAGACGTAGAAATCAGGCTTACATTCACCCACGAGATGGACTGCGACAATTTAAAACAGGTAATATCCATCTCTTCCAGAACCGAAAGACCCGAAGAAAAAGCCCGCTTTGAAAGCATCCGCTGTGAGAAGGTGCAAAACATCACAAGGCCTACAACCGTTGGTGCGCCACCAGGCACCTTCGAATTCAGAGCGACGCTGAAAAACGTCTATGACGGGGTACACACGGTCACCGTGCGCAACGCCAGCACCGAGGGCGGAAAGTTCTACACTGCGGCCACGGATCACTTCCTTTTCCGTATCGGAAAGCACGATAACCCGGTCGTCTTCCCTCGCACGGCGAATTACACCTTGGGCCTACTGCACAAGGAGAACGAGCGCTTCTACGTTTCGCAGAAAGCAGCAGGAGCAGATCTATTCCGCTACTCGACGAATTGGGGTTCCAGCTGGAGCGCTTGGCAAACCTACCGTGGCGGGAACATAACTATTGACCGGCAATTCTGGTCCGGCACGAAGAAGCAGGCATGGAAGGGGGAGCACATCATCATGCAGTATTGGAGTGAGCCTGCCGGCTCTTCGGATCATATCCAGCACGCGGACTTAGGGCTTCCATCTGGCTTTCCTGTGTCCAGGCGGTTCCCGCACTTATTCCTTCATGGCCCATTTAACCTCTATGGATATGACGCCGGGGTTAGGAATGAAATGAAGTTGCTTAAAGACGGGAAGTGGAAGATTGATTTCATGACCGAGTGGCCGACGAAGTTCCATTTCAACGTTTGGGGGATTAACCGCGACGGGAAGCCAGATTCTACATTCGTCTATGGGGATATTAATAGGGATGGAGTATTAGACCGCATGCCGCCATCTTCCCTAGCCGAGAGCGTAGTAAATGTTACAGCTGCACCCCCGAAAGGGTACCTATCATACCGCATCATCCTTGACGACGGAACATACAACTACCGCATGATCCCCGCGGGCTCCAGCGCTGTCCAGATTGCAATCTTCGCGATGTTATTCGCGGTCCCAGTGCTCACGGGCTTCGTGGCGGTATGGACGTTCATGGCGGGCTTCTACCAGGTCAAGACGAACACGAAGGGAATTGCCATAAAACGTAGCATTCTCCCGACTGCGTTGACGAAATCAATGTTTTATGCCCGCCTGAATAACTCAAACGTCGCCGTCATCGACGAGAAGAAGGCAGCGGAGACGGGTGCAGACGCATCGGGGTTGGCGACTGCGGGTCAGATGCCGCCGAAACGGCCTTCGGTACTCATCGCGACGCTGGAGTACGACATCGAGGACTGGGGGATCAAGATTAAAATCGGAGGACTCGGTGTGATGGCGCAATTGATGGGGAAGAACCTTGGTCACCAGGACCTTATTTGGGTCGTCCCGTGTGTGGGAGAGGTGGACTACCCCATCGACACCCCTGCAGAAAGCATTAGTGTTACGATCCTTGACCAAGCCTATGTCATCACCGTGCAATACCATGTTCTAAATAACATCACATACGTCCTCCTTGATGCGCCGGTCTTCAGAAAGCAGACGAAAACAGAACCATACCCCCCGCGCATGGATGACCTCGAAAGCGCAATCTTCTACTCTGCCTGGAACCAGTGCATCGCGGAGATCATAAAGCGCTTTCCGATTGACCTGTACCACATCAACGACTACCACGGCGCCCTCGCACCCGTACACCTGCTCCCAGAGACGGTCCCAGCGGTGCTCTCCCTCCACAACGCAGAGTTCCAGGGTCTCTGGCCACTCCGCACGCCCAAGGAGAAGAAGGAAGTATGCTCGGTGTTTAACATCTCTCAGGATCTCTGCGAGAAGTACGTACAATTCGGTGACGTCTTTAACCTCCTCCACGCGGGCGCTTCATATTTGCGCGTGCATCAGCGTGGCTATGGGGCCGTGGGTGTTTCAGCAAAGTACGGCAAACGCAGCTGGGCCCGGTACCCCATCTTCTGGGGACTTTCTGGGGTTGGGGAATTGCCGAACCCGGATCCGACTGATACGGGGGATTTCGATCCGAGTCGGAGGAATAGTACCGAGACGGTCGTGGACGCGGAGTTTGAAGCTGGGAGGGCAGAATTGAAGCGCCAAGCTCAGGAGTGGGCCGGTCTGGAACAGAATCCGAATGCCGAATTACTGGTGTTCGTGGGGAGGTGGTCGATGCAGAAGGGGATTGACCTGATCGCTGATGTGGCGCCGCAGTTGCTCAACGAGAATAAGAACTTGCAGCTACTATGCGTTGGCCCAGTTATCGATCTTTACGGGAAGTTTGCTGCTATGAAGTTGCAGAGGCTTATGGAGGTTTACCCTGGGAGGGTCTACTCAAAACCCGAGTTTACTTCTCTACCGCCGTTCATTTTTAGGTATTATATTTCCCATTCTTGCGTTTTGGTCGGAGACACTAACATGCTAAAGTGGCGCCGAATTCGCATTAATCCCCTCTCGCGATGAACCCTTCGGTCTGGTTGCGGTTGAATTCGGCCGCAAGGGCGCCCTCGGTATTGGTGCCCGCGTCGGTGGTCTTGGGAACATGCCGGGATGGTGGTTCACCATTGAATCAACTACACCGGCTCATCTCCTAGCTCAATTTGAATCTGCGATTCGCGAAGCACTTGCATCACCACTTGAGGTTCGCGCGCGGATGCGAGCTACCTCTGCTAAGCAGCGCTTCCCGGTAATGGTTTGGGTGAAGCAGCTCGAGAGACTTCAAGCCGGTGCGAAGCGGTATACTCGCAGTTCTAGTGCTCCTTCAGAATTACAGCCCCCCAAGCCGGCCTATATCGCAGATGGACATTTCACACCCCCGGTCGGGGGAATCCCAGATGGCCTGGGGACTCCCGGATCGTCCTCCGAATCCGACATGGAGATTACTCCAGTCGATGGGCTGTTATCACCTCCACCCAGAGCGCTCTTCGGGGGTGCCGGATCCCCGAACTCTTCAACGCTGAGTCTTGCCTCTGTGGTCGGGGAGCGAACAGACTACTGCCTCCAGCAGGTAAATGCAAACTTCACCGACGCTGACGGGAGTGCCTCGAAAGCCTTCGAGCAGGAACTCGCTCGCGTCGACGGGAAGTCTGGAAAGATGGAACTCTGCATCGAGGAGTACTTGATGAAGTGGGAGAAAAAATGGTTCAATGATGTGAGGTTGCGAAAGCTGGGCATGAGCTCTGCAAACATTTCCCACTCGGATCTTGCTACAGAAGCGGAGGGGTCCAGGAGCGCTAGCCCTTCTCCCTCGGACGAGTTGGTGGAGGGACAGGGTTTCAAGCCGCCGACGGGTTTGAGGAGATTTATGATGAGGAAGGTTGGAGATTGGCCGCTGTATAGCCTTTTCTTAGCGATTGTATGCTTCACCGTCCCCCCTGCCCAACATCATGCTAATAATCTTCAGGGCCAAATCATCGCGGCAAACTCCTACCAAATCACCCTCCTGACGGACCAAGTCTCCATCACGGCCGACCGTCTCTACGTGATCTGCTCGATATACATCGGCGCTTCGGTAGCCTGGTGGTTCGTCTTCCGCCATCTAAAGTCCGTCTGGTGTCTCTCTCTCCCGTTCTTCCTGTACGGGCTTGCATTCTTCCTCGTTGGGTTGTCTGTCCTGCCACCACTCTTCCAAAAAAGGTACTGGCTCGGTAACGTCGGTACAGGATTATACGCCGCGGCTTCGGCCAGTGGATCGCTATACTTTGCCCTCAATTTTGGAGACGAAGGTGGTAGTCCAATTAAAGACTGGGTGTACCGCGCTTGTATCATCCAGGGCACGCAACAGATTTACGTCGTGGCGTTGTGGTACTGGGGATCTAAACTCACCTCTCGGACGGTGGACGGTGTGCTCCAAGGTAGTGCTCCGAGCCCACTCGTTGCGGCGGTAATTATCCCAGTCGCGGTCGCTCTCTGGGCGATTTGTCTCATCCTGGCATTTGGACTACCAGACTATTACCGTCAACTCCCCGGTAAAGTGCCCGCCTTCTACAGCGCCATCCTCCGCCGCAACATCGTGAAATGGTTCTTCGTCACGGTCATCATACAGAATTACTGGCTGTCCGCACCCTACGGTCGGAATTGGACGTACCTCTGGAGTAGCACGCACGTCTCGCAATGGAAGATCGCGCTATTGGTAGTACTCTTCTTCGTCATCGTCTGGTCCGGCATCCTCAGAATTTTCGCCATCCTCTCGAAAGAGCACTCCTGGATTCTCCCTGTTTTCGCTATCGGTCTTGGCGCCCCGCGTTGGTGCCAGATGTTCTGGGGCATCTCGAACATTGGTGTGTACCTTCCGTGGGCAGGTGGTCCAGAAGCAAGCGCTCTTGTTGGACGCTCACTCTGGCTCTGGCTCGGGGTGCTCGACGCAATTCAGGGAGCGGGCCTTGGGATGATACTCCTGCAAACACTCACGCGTATGCACGTTGCTTTCACGCTTATCGGCGCCCAGGTTCTTGGGTCGTTGGCTACCATCGCAGCTAGGGCTACCGCGCCGAATAATATTGGTCCTGGAGATGTGTTCCCCGACTTTAGCTCCTGGAGATTCGGGGAAGATGCGGAAGTTTTCAGGAAGATTTATTTTTACCTTGGGCTGGGATTTCAGGTTTTGGTTTGTGTGGGATACTTTAAGTTTTTCAGGAAGGAGCAGTTGACCAAGCCTTGACGGGTTTACAGATATCACCATAATACTTTGTACTGTACATACCCTTTCCTTCTTTTACCATACTGTACCTGACTCTATTATTTGTTTTCCATTTTTTTCGTTGTTTTGGGGGAGTTCTTTTTGTTTCTTTCTTATTCCGTTGCATGGTTAGGATTTCCCCTTCTTTTTTGCCCCAGGATTATATTTGGCATCATACCGGATAGATTTTTCCTTTAGAAGTAATTCTTTCGGTGATTGCGTGGTTGAAATTCGGGATGTGGTGAACTAGCTACAGTACGATAGATTTTGAGTCAGTAGATAAACTAATTGATAGTACATTGAGAGTCCGGTTCGGATCAGTGCTTTCAATTGGTAGAGTTTAGGCACTGTTATATACAGTGCCGTACCGTAGTAGCTCAAAATTTTTCGCCCGATGCCCTTTTCACACCAAAAGGAACCAACTACACCACCCCCTCACAGCATAATGTCCTGGGGAATATGCCAAAATTTGGCAGCGCATTGGCAAACCTGTAGACAATACAGGGAATATTATAGAATTTTTAAACATTATAGAGCAGTGGAGAAAATGACATTTAAGTGAGGTATTGCTTGTCATGTAAATTTACTTTTTCGTATGGAGCCCCATTACAAAAATCTAGGTCACTTTCACACAGGCCAACATTGGGCACAGCTTTTATCCTCTGCACTTCTGCTTCTGGAGGTTTAAATAGATGGTAATTGTGAGCTGTTTATCGGACGCAAACCTACAAGTATGATACTATCGTAGCTCTATGCAAAACTACCGTTATGGTGAAGGTTCGTGACAATATGCCTAACAAATCTATCATCCTGCCAACCGCATTTTTATTTCTCGACACTCGATTGTAAATTTCTGATGACAAAGAGGCCAATCCTCCACCACTCGGGTATGTACAACAATATTCTTCACATGTAGCATGCCAGAATGGTATTAGATGCTGGTCAAGGATTTGTTGTGGATAGGTACAAGTACAGTAACGGGGTCAATAGCAACCTTGCCAGGAACAAGTACGAAATCTGACTTCTTTCTGCTACAAAACGTCCATCTGAGCTCTCCCAATCATCAACACAGTCAGAATGAGAATCTTCGAAAGTGTTTGGTATCACCACTGGGCGGTAATTACAGTAAAGCTAATAGTTGAGAAGTAGGTATTATCGGGAAATTAAATCCTAGACCAGCCTTCAAAGGTCCAATGCGAGTGAGCTCGAACCCACTGCGCATGTTGTGGCCGATTTCGTAGTCGTGCTTTGAATTTCCGTCGTGGCGGGCGCTTGTGATAGTCTATCGTACTTGTACCAGTAGCCCATACTTGCTATCACTTGGATGCCATGGACGATGATGATACCCAGAGCGAGCCCGCTCCTTCATAATCCAGGTGTGGCTCAGTCACTGTGTCTGACGAAAATCAGTGGAAAGTTGCTTAGCCACAGGATAGAGTTACTTGTACCGTACAGTACACGGAAGGTGTGGAATCTGCAAGTCTTGCTACGCGGACTGACTTATCCTTCCATTGCATGCAGGGATTACTGTGATTGCGTAATGCAACACTTTCATCCCTCTTGGTTTCCCGTCTATTTATTTCTGAGTTATGATAACTTACTGGTAGACTAAATTATTCGGTATTCGTAATTTACCTGTTGTCTTCATTTGTTATCGTCCGTGTGGCAACTGTGGTTGGCTGGGTTACTATGATAGTATGATACTAGTATGATACTATTATCGCCCTGGCCAAGTGCCGCTTTCCTCTGTAATGCGACTGCCCCATGCACCGCCACGTTTGCCAGACTTCCCCCCCCCTCCTACCGTCCAAGGCAAACAAAAAGGCATAGTCCGCTGGGAGGACAATTTGACCTTAGGTACCCTGGGTTGGGTATAGTATCATACGCACATTTGATCTCACCCTAAATAATCACCCTCGCTGTCCTGTATCAATCCGGATACCTCGCTATCTCGTATGAACCCCAAGAGCTTTGAACTTCTTTATCATTCGATGCATTATACTTTAGACTACGGTACTTATACTCGTACGAGTACCGTACAGGGCAGTTTTTCAGATTTTGGCCGTCCGGGATAGGGGTTGCCACGGTAAGATGCTCCGGTCTTGGCATGCAACTCCTGGGATGTTTTCAGCTGGAAATGGATTCAGTGTGCCCGCCCCCGCTTTCGTAATCTCCCCTCCCCCCGATAAGGAGAAAGAAATAACCAAACTTCTCTCCCATATATAAACACTAAAAGGTAACTCCACCCCATCCCATCGCCAACATTAGTCGCTCACCGCAAATCTCGACTGCAGTCCAAATTTGAGAATTCATCAAACATGGCAATGAGCACGAGGACCTCGTTCCTCTTCCTCTTCACCGTCCTCTTATTCCTAACCCTTGCATCTCCAGTCGCTGCATTCGGCGCAGGAAACATTGCGAGTATCGCCAAAATTGAAGGGAAAAACTGGCGGCATGGAGATATTGAAGACACGCTAAAGACATTGGTGGCGCTCAAAGGAGGGAAATGGACCGCTATGAATGTCCGACGTGTGTACTTTGGGAATTGGTTGAGAGATTATTCACAGGCTTTGGATGTTGGCACTCTCAAGAGCGTTAATAAGGATACCATTCGTATCCTGGTTTGGGTGTTGAGCTTTTTGAGCTTCGGCTATGCTACGGGGGAGTTTGAAGTTACGGAAGAGAGATTAGGGGTTTATCGGCCTGAGGAGCATATCGGTTAGCAAGCTATTACTCAATTGTCTGATTTGACCTTGACCTCCTATATTTGCTGACAAGGGCGCAACAGACAACCCAAAAGATTATGCAGACAACATGGACGCACGTCATTATGACCCCCGCCTCCGTCCTCCAGTCCACCCGGCCGAACTAGCCGTAGACCCACTAACCGGAATGAAAAATTATATCGCCAACGAAACTGGAGGGTGGGCAACCTCCACTGGGTACGTTAAGCACTCCCTTACCAGATCCATCCACTTTGGCCGTCTCTACACCTCCGGCGGCACTGGAATCGCCGGTCGTGAAGGAGACCTTTGTGAAGCTCTGCGCTGTCTTGGGCAAGCATTGCACTGTTTGGAAGACTTCTCCGCACACACCAATTACATAGAACTAGCCCTTCGCGAACTTGGGTTCCATGCCGTCTTCCCGCACACTGGCGTGGGCACAGAAATAATGGCCGGCCTGGGCGCCGCAACCCCTGCTCAGCACGGTGCGCCCCCATACGGTGGCTACGCTGGGGGGCATCCCGCACATCAACAACAACCCATGGGTGGGGGACCAACGAAACTCGTATTCCCACTCGTGACCGGTACCTTTGGAGCAGTAGACTTCTTGCACTCCGTCCTCGGCGAAGCCCAAGATAAGTTCTCTCAGACAGAAGTAGACGAACTAGATACTGCTCTTGGGGAAGCCCACGAGCAGCAAAAAATTTCTGAACGCAGCGGGCAAAAGAGTGTTCTGCAGGGCCTCCTGCAGCAAATTCCCACCCTTGGTGGCCTCTCTGGCGATGCGGATAGACTGGAGGCGCAGAGCAATGCCAAAGAAATGGAGAACATGCACATCGCCCCACAGCAATCCCGTGGGCCGGCGGGCGCTGGTGCTGTTCCACCGTCTGGCGGCTTCGACCCTGTAAAGATTGCGCGCGACATATACCCAATTCTTGAGTTCAGAGATAAAGTTATGCGTAGTATCGAAGAGACCATCGAGGGAATCCCTGGCCTCTCCGCGCTCGCTGAAAGGATCTCTGATACCCTTTCGCTCTTCGTGCTCTCCCTCTTAGCACCCTACGTCCGCCCAATAATAGCCCAGGCCTCCCTAGAACTGCGAGTGGGTTCCAGCGCTGTCGTCGACTCCTCAGCTGCGCACCAGTACGAACCGTGGACCATACCGACCTGCTCGGACCCAACCCACTCCCTCCTATCGAAAGACCACTTCTCCAATAAACTCAATACCCCCGCCGGAGAAGTCGCCAGCGCGATATTAGCATACACAGTCCCCCGCATAGTCTACGCCTGGGAGAACCCCACCACCCCGATCGAAATGGTCCTCCACGATGTGACACGCGTATTCCACCACCCAGCGCTGCGCGATCCAAATGCTGAGGTACAGGCAACAATGTTCAATACTGTCACCGCATGGGTCGAGCGTCTGCCAGACAAAGGCCGATCGCTGAACGACGCACTATCCAGTGAGGGCGTCCGCACCGGGAAGAACCACGAAGGAGGGGTATTCGGCGGGGGCCACGAGGGTGGCCACGGAAAACTCAAGGGCAGCGAATGGGAGAAGGCGAAGAAGAAGAAGAAGGATAAGGACTCTAAGAAGGGCAAGGACAACTACTCTGGCATCCCGGGAATCTCATCGAGTGGTGGGAGTATCAGCGTTGGAGGAGTCAAGATCCCCGGTCCCATTGGCGGAGTGTTCGACGCTGTTGCATCTGGGTATGCGGATGGGGGGGGCGGTGGCTCCTCCAGTGGGAAATACAAGGAGGAGAAGTACTACGATAAGGAGAAGAAGAAGGAGAAGAAAGAGAAGCATCATGATGGGTATGATAAGTATGTTCCCCCCCATCTGTTTTTTGGCAAACGACGGAAGTATGACTAACGGGTCTTCCGCGACAGGGACAAAAAAGATAAAAGGGACAAGGATAAGGACAAGCACAAGGATAAGGACAAGAAGGACAAGAAGGATAAGAAGGACAAGAAGGAGAGGAAGCACTACTCTGATGATGAAGGCTCTGAGGATGAACGTCGTTATCACAGGCACAACACGGAATCTGGGCATCACGGTGGGCACGGGTATCAGACTGGGTACCCGGGGGGATATCCGGGCGGGCATTAGTTTATCTGATTGCTTGGCCAGCCGGTCTGGGGGTGTTTAAGTTCTATTTTTTTTTTTTTTTTTCGAAGCTCGTATTGTTTTGGTGGTGGCACTGGTGGTACATGAAATGTCACTCGGTGATTGAAATCGCCGCAGTGTGGCTGTGATATCGCAGGGTGATTGGTTCTATAGCTCGTGACGCCTGAACTTATAGTCGAACTCAATACCCCGAACGAGACTACCGCAATAATATTCTAGGAGCATTTTGCATTCTTACGTTTTGTACAAATATCAGGGCACGACCCTCTCTGCTCACAGCAGAACCTACCCATATTTCTCAATACCGATACTCTCTTAGCTGTGCTCACTCCTTTGCACACACGGATTCCGCCGTTATCTGGTGTGTACGGTTTCCCTTCTCTGAGAACGCATCATATCTGCCCCTACAAAATTTCCGCGTTTAATGCACAAACAAGGGAGAAGCTAGTTGGAAACCGTCGGGAAAGGGAAAGGCTGTCGGGGGTACAGTAACTGTGCCAGAAATTTCCCACTGGATTATGTAATACAAAAACCAGTTCCTCAAGGTCGGTGTTATTTTTTGCTCTGTAGTTTTGGCGTATGTCCGGTATTATGTGGATGTTGAAAAGGGGAGCTGGGGATTCCTGTGAGGTGTTGTTTTTAATTTGGGGACTCGGGCACTGGGTCTGTGGGTTTTTTAAAGTTCGAGCAGCATATAGTTCTTCGGTGAAGGGAAAATTGTTTAAAAAGTTCTTGTGAAAAACTTTAGCAGTTCGTTTTCTAGGGGCACAAATCGGAGGATTATGAGCATCGTTGACACGAAGTATCGTATGCCCGAGAGGTTCACTCGGACTTACTTGCAAAGTCTGTCAAGAAGGGCTCATGCTGTGCTTGCCCGAACGGGGCTGAAACTTGGGTCTGGTGGAGGCGATCGAGTGGCTCAGAGGTGCGCGTTGTCTATTGGAGGTTGCTAGCTGACGTCTTCTATATTAGAAGAGAAGACTTTTACATGTATAACCTTATCATAATATGGTGGAGGACGTCCAAAACGTGGACCAGAGGGCGTTGAAAAAATGTAATGCCTTAATTTACTCGCGTCAAGGTTCCTCGCTGGCTGACAACCATTGGCACTCTCAAGAGAGTCTGACAGTTCAACAGTCCTTTACAGCTCAATGGTCCATGTGTGGTTGTCATGGAAATGTCATAACTCTATACAATATGATCACCCAGCAGTCTATTTTCAAGTGAGTCCAAGGTAAGATGAGAACACCTATAAAATCTTTACAATATAGTAATTGTTTTTGTAGGTAGTCTTATTGTGCCGCAAATTCAGTTTGCAGTGAAATACTGTAGGGGTTAGCTATAATAGCTTAGGTTAGAGGTATTTGTATAATTTAACCAGAAAGTAATGGAACAAGAGAACAGTTTAACTGTAAAATGATGATGGTAGAAGGACTCAAGCAACAAAGCACAGGAGTGGTAGAAAAATAAAAAGGAGAGCTATTACATGTTATTGTTTGCTTGTAAAATGTTATTAGATAACAAAGTTTCCATGGCAACCACTAATGGACTATTGAGCTGTAAATGACTGTTGAGCTGTCACACACACTCTCTTGAGAGTCTTCAAGGTTGTGAGCCAGCAAGTGGCCATGGGCTGTGGCTGTGCCACAACCTTGATACAAGTACTAGAGCCTGCTTACTGAAGGCTGTTTCATGATTGTTCCCACTTGTTTCTTTTGATGTATGATATGTGCAAAGTGCTCTAACATTTGCAAGAAGGATAAAGGTATGTCTGGTTGCTACCTGAAATCTTCATTTTGAGTCCTATTATAGAAGTTTGCTGTAAAACTCTATTATGCTCTCAAGTTACCTGTCTGGTTGTCAGTGGAACTAAGCAAGTTGCAATAATAAGGCCAAAATGGAGGTTTCCAAAACATATGTCAGGCCTGTTTTTTTACAAAATCACACAATGAAATACCTCCTACACCACCTGGAGGACATACTACCATACTACTGTAATTTTCAACAACCAGGACCAGAAAATTAAAAATAAAATAAAACAAATACATATCTAGGACTAGGTACAAATATTCTCACATTTTGAATAATTTTCACTATTTTCTTTTACTCTGTGACTATTTCAACAAATAGTTCCCCTAATGAATGCCATAGCCCTTGCTAAAGTATCTTTCCTAGCATTATCTGCACATGTCAACCAGACACACTCCTGTCACTTTCATCTGTACTTTTACACAACATGCAAACTTGGGAAAACTGTAGTTGCAGGGTACAATTCATGTTTTGCCATTTTACCACTTTCAAAGACGGATGACAACCAGACGCAACCTCAATTGTTTTTCACAGTACGATAGTGCTACACTGCACGGCAACGTTGTGGATATCTCATCACATCACCGATTACATTTACACCCTTCACATGTCTAGCCCATGACTATCCGGAAAAAGAAATCCGACTTCGAGAATTCAAGGCAGCATCCCACTTTCACTCCAACCTCTGCTTCCACAATCGAACCATAATGGCCCTCCGACCACTCCCCTCCCTTAGGCTCACCCGCACATACACCTACTTCACCCCCTCATCTCCCCCCTCCGCTTCGGTACCCGTCGATACGATTCCACTGCCTCCGACTCTTCCGGGTTTATCACCGACGCAACCACGTACAGTTAAATCGCCGTACACCCGAAAAACCCAACTCCACAGAACCTACATCTCCCTCCTCCGCTCCTCGTCCCTAATGATCTTCTTCCAGCACAACAATCTCCGCGCAGTGGAATGGGTGGCGCTCCGTCGGGAACTCCTCTTCGGCCTACGGAAGATCGACCCAACGTCCACGCTAGCGGAGGGGACCCGCATTACCGTACTAAAGCCAGCACTTTTCGCCGCGTCGTTACGCGTCGCGGAGGGGTACGACCCGCAGCACAAGCGCAGCTCAGAACCGGGTGGCAGTAAAATAATCGCCAAGGAGACCGAGAGGCTCAAGGAGACGCACCCGCTCTCGCCGGTGTTCACTGGCCCTGTTGCTGCGTTGAGTTTTCCGAGTGTTGAGCCGGCGCACCTAAAGGCTGCACTTGATATTCTGTTTCCGCTGAGGAACCCAAAGAAGGGATTGGATCCGTTGGCTGTTAGTGGGTTGCAGAAGTTTGTGCTGCTGGCTGGGAGGGTTGATGGAGAAGTCTATGGGAGCAGGAGTGGGGAAGGGAGGGTCATGGATATCGACTTGATCCGTGTGTTAGCGCTCCTGCCGGATGTTGATACCCTCCGTGGGGAACTGCTGGCTATGTTGAGGAGCGCTGGTGGTGCGGATTTGGTTATGGGTTTGGGGAATATTGGGGTTGGGTTGACGAGGACTGTGGATGCGTATAGGAAGATGCTGGGTGGGGAGCTGGACTCCGGCGGGAGGCCTGTTGAGGCTAGATGAGGGTGAGGAGAAGGAGGGTTAATTGATATGTCAATTGTTTTCCTCCTGCATTCCCTAGATGTTGTAAATATCCATATTAGATGGAATCTTGGCTGGGAAACGTCATATTGTCCGATTCTAGTGGGTTAACCATAGGGTCAAATCCGCTCACGGCTGGGCCTCGGCTTATGGTCCTACACAATCCTTGGGCCATTTATTACAGTAACTGACCGTCAGGCCAACCGCTGCGACTAAACAAATAGCTCAACCGGAGAGCATCGCTTTTGGGCAAAAGGCGATGGAGGATGCTGGGTAATCCATCTCGGATCATATGAGATCCATCTGGCATGCACCTCGGGAGCCTCCCCTCATCTACAGTGTCCACACGGCGGGCATTTAAATAAAACACTAAAGATCATAGATCCAAGTTATCGGGTTGCCTCACCACAAAATACACCCTTGCCCCACCGCTGCTCCTAAACCCCACAGAAACTACGACCTCAATATCTCCACCCACCTGCCCAGTGTCGACACGAGTGACGACCCATGTTCCCGCTACCAGATAAGCTTGGAATCAAAAATATACTAATGTGTTCGGCCATAGAACGATGAGAATTTCGCATCCCGTCCGCTCTGCGGTAAACAAGTATCGTATCGTTCGGTTAGTACTACAGTGGGTGACCATGTGGGAATCCCGGATGCTGAACGCAACTTTTTTTACTGTTCCCGGGATTTCAAAAAGGAGACCGGTATCCTGGGCACTTTTTCGTGTTGGGTGCGAGCGGGGTTAGAAAAATCGATATCCTGCGTTATCAGAAGGTACCTTACTCTGCCCCATAGTTCTCATACCAACTGGATTCAAACTAATTTATGGCTTAGGAAATAAATATCCGGGAGGAGCAGGGGTGATATAAGACATATTGGGCGGGACCCAGTCAGCTCGTGAGCTCTCCCACACACGTCTGCAGTAGGTCTTTTAAAGCCCCACCGCTTGATGGCGGATTTCAGCGCTTTTTAGCGTCGCGGTGGTGTTCATATCAACAAAAACTCGTTGGTAATAAGTAAGCGGATTGAATTCGAGCCAGAAAGCAAAGAGGATAGTGTAGGTCAACGTGGTTAGGGAGTTATCATATAGGAGTGAGGTCTAGTTAGAGAGGGCTCGCTAAAGTATCAAAATGACTAACACCAAGGTAATCAAATGCGGAACGGCAGCTGTGAACGTGATGATGATGAAGCCAAATTTATGCAGTTGGAGGAGCACCGAGATACCTGGCGGACTGACCATGATGAGGAAGAGACTGAGAATAACGGGATTAGAAGAGGCAGCATCAGGATCCAGACTGGCGGTGATGGGACCAGGTATTTGGTTTAGTCATTGATTTTCAACAATCTGCGCGCGCTGGTGGAAACATTTGAACAAAGTACAGGAATGCATTCAGCCTATTAGAGCGTGTGGTTTGGCTCATTCTAACTGCATGTGATTTTGCTCACCCATCCTTGAGGACAGCCTTGTGCGGCGTCCCTCCTGCCAGATTTTTGCTAGGGATCCACTTTTATGTACTGTACTCCCCACCATCGTGCGCTGGGTGGAAGCCCTGCTGTTTTAACAACCATGTGACTTATGTATCTCTAATACAGGTCTCTGTTGCCCTTCCTGTGCGCGCACTTAGATCACAGCTGTTAAATCAATTTGAAACTAAGATTGTGCGAGGATCTATGCCACAAATATCTTGAGAGAACTAGTTCATGTTATGAAAAGAGTCTTCGACTACAGGGGCGAGCGACTCGATTCAATGAAGGGGCTATTTAATAGGTTTAGGTTTCATATTCTGGGCAACCTTGGATAATACTCGAGGACTCTTGCTTGGCCCACGTTGGATGGTTACAGCAGTTGCATATATGTGCATGCATTAGGTATCGCAAGGACAAAGGAAGTGCCAGTATGTTGAAATGTCTTCCATAGCATTCAATAGTTAGATATATACACTACCCGGAGCCGCAGTCCGAATTTCAACCAAAGAACTGCCAATTCGCCGGGACTTGTACAGGTTTCACAATGGTGTGAGATGAGTTTTTCTTCACTATTGAAGCTTGTCTCTTACAACTGTATGGGTGGTAGGGGAGGCTACTGGGTAGTCCTTAGGGAGCGCAGGAGGGATGGAAGCCTATCTGGGTGATAAGTCCAAATAGTAGACTATGATATGTCCAGATGCGATAGCATTACTCGTGCCAAGGTTGTAGCCAGTGGCCACAACCCTGTTTCTTCGCTGACTTACAAGCACCAGCACTCATCCTGAGTGCCTGCTAGCTCAATGTTATTTCGTAGCTCAACGTCATTTTGGGGTCCATATTAGTTTTTAGCTTCATGTAATTGTTAGCCTAAGGTCACTTTGTGGTTTAGCATGAGATGAGGGAAGAGGTGGCTATATTATTTTAATTTCTATCTAAGTCTATTTTCCCAATCAGCCTTGTTGCTTGATACCTGCCACTCTCAGATTTAAGACTTTATTCTTATAGGCTTGGATACTGTATCTTTGTTTAATAATACACTTTTATCTCTTTAAATAGAGACTGGTGCCATGTTTGCTCTACTCTCTTCTTTGCAATTTGAGCTTGCCTTAACTGTTTTTCTACTATTTCAACATTTGCATCCTGTAACATGTGTACATGTTCCGGTACCTCTATTCCCACTCTCGTTAGCCTTTCCTTTG
>QFET01005058.1:0-19643 GCA_003316355.1 Tuber calosporum | reverse complement strand
GGGGGGTGCGGACAATAAGATGGGAATCATGAAGGAAAGGTAAAGAGGTCAACAATCAGGAAACGATTATCAATTTTCCATTCAGTATGGACAGCAAGTGAGATGGTGGCATTAATCACATAACATCAAAAAACTGAAAAATTGAAAATAAAAGAAGGGAAAAAGGTGTGGGGTATTTTGAAAAAACTGATAATGAAAGAAATTGCTGCAGAAGTACTAACAAAATAGGAAGTGAAGGGCGGTGATAAGTAGGACAACCTCATCAAATCTGCCCATGGTGTTTTCATTAATGGTTTGACAGCCCACCTTCTATCCTTTACTTGGTTTATATTACTCACCTTCGTTACAGTTCTTTTGCCTACCATCACAATAATGTAAAATACCTGTTTGGTATTGTAGGGTAAAGTAAGAGTACTTTAGCCACTTTTGCCAGTATCAAGCTTACATGAAACACTGAAGTAGTCAGGCTTTTCGACTTTAAATACCCTTACTAGGGGGTTTGAAAGTTATAAAGTTGGGCAAAAGGGAGTTTATAGTGATATTGCGAATAAGTTAGGAATATTGCAAAAAAAGTTGATTTAAAATGAGTTTACCTTATAACCCAATATAATTTCATCAGGTAGAGAGGTGAGCCAAGAGGATAGTAACAAGCGAGGACTGGAGTATTAAGTTTTGATAAAGCCTGAATGATGAGTACCTAAGTCGTATCCTCAATTATAAACAAATGAAAAAATATAAAAACTTTTTCAGTAGACAAGAATAATAAAAATATCTAATCAGTAAGGAAATCTCTGTGTGTAATGGAATCCTACTATGTTTCTACTATTACTACTGACTTGATATTGGATATTACTTATTTGAGTTTATACCTAATAAGCGCTACTATTTGGTTGTCCCTTCCTACTTGGTTATGACTTCCTAGCAGGTAATTCTTTCCTTGTTTCGCTTACCACTACCCCTCCTTGCTTCTACCCATTGGGGTATCGCTATCCTCCTGCTATACCTACTGGATTTGTATGGTAGTAGCGATCTCTTGTTCCTTTTTGTTTGGATTCCATTACTTGTTTTGTTAGCTCCATCCTGTCGCTTTTAACCCTCTGATTTCGGAATATGGTTACCTTGGTATGCTGCCTCTGTTAGCATGTTTGTTGGACAGGATGTTTGCGCTTTTGTTTAGTTTTCCTATCTACAGTTTTTTGTATTTAAAGAGCCAGCAATCCCTTAAAGATTCGGACTCTCAAGCCTCACAGGCTATTATCTTTAATACTACAAGGTGAACAGTCACTCTATTAGTTCCATACCTCTTACCTTGTCTATTGAAGACCTATCTATCGACGCTTCTCCCCCTATCCTAATAGTATCTTCAGAGTCCCTTTGGAATTCTCGAGATACTTGGGAGTAGGTTACACTGTGCAAAGTAATTGTAAAAAAATAAAATTTGAAATAGTTTGATAAAGCAATTGTTATAGTAGTTTTCAGTGATTTCTTTAATTTATGTACCTCTTCTCATATTGTTACAGCAAATGGGGGAGCTGATTACTTTAATGAAACTCAGTTTTTGCACAACTCAATTGTGTCAATTGAAATACTTTGATGAATTTGACTACTTTGGATTTGTACTCTAATATATACTACTGCATAGCTGAGTGTTGATAATAATACTGTTATCTTTCTCCTAAACTTTAGAAACCCCTACTAGTAAGTAAATATGTAAGTAAGTAAGTGAGTATCATATACATACAGCTACTTCTAGATCAACTCTTGAAAATTGTCTGAATTCAAATATCAGCTTGGGTCAAATTTGTCCATTATGTACAGATTATAGAGGTTGATTCATTATGAGATATTGACTCTTACTCCTATACTTATACAAGGTAATAGAAGCAGGATAGTATGTATATTGTCACAAATCGTCACTTAGCCATAAGGAATCTTTCACATGACTCACCATTTAGGGGATCATTTATGATTATGATATGAGTGTGGTTTTGTTAGAACCTACACATTGGCCTCCAACAATAAAACATTTATTTTAGCATAGCCAGATACATAGTAATTTAGAGCATACTCTTAATAGCTCAGAAAATATTTTGCAACATCCAATGACCTTTGTAGCCTGATATATATATGAAAATGTAAAATATCTGAAAAATGATTTTTTCTCATAGAAAATTATTAGCGCTTCCTGGCTATCAGCCCAACTTAGTTTAATGTCAATATGAGTTATAGTTGTTGTGTTATAAGTTCTTAAAGCAAGAATGCTTTTTTCATTGAATTGTGTTGCATGAGGAACACCTTAGATCCAAATGAAATGAATAAGCAAATATCTTACAATAAGACCCTTATCAGCTATGTTTTACTAAAAATAATAAGTATTGAGGGCTTAGTTAAAGAATTACCATGTAGTCAGCAGCAAGCATTTGATATCAGGAAGAGTGGCATTGAGAAAGTTCAATTTCATAATAGTGTAACTGAAGAATTTTGACTAATAGGTATATAATATGAGAGACAATCTGATATATTGAGTAAGTATGGCTTTTATACCCCTTGTGAAGTTTGCTAAAGTTGACGCTATTCAGAGCCAACTGCAGAAATAATAAATTATGTAAGAGCAGTCAAAACAGAAAGAATAAAAGGTAGCTCTCATATGCTATTAGCATCATCAGTGGCTGCTGGCAGAAGTACAAGACGCTTTTAGACTATGACTTCAAGCAAACATAATAAACGCTCCTGTAAAGGCATTGGCTCTACGGCAACCAACCATAATACTCTTATTACAGGTTGTGAGGAAAAGGGTCTAACTCATCTAATAAGTGATGAACTACCAGATCATCAATCAATTGCGGAAGAATTCCCAAAATCTAAAAAGTGTTGTCTACCTTTAGGCTCCAAGAATAAATATAGGAAATTCATGTAAATAGTATATTTTTACAGATTTAAATTCATACATGTATAACCTGCATATAAGATAAAACTTTAATGAAAGTAATTTATTTTTATATTTTTCTTTCATGGAGGAGTAGTTATTCAAGAGTAGAGCAAAAGAAAAATGAATTTGTCTCAAGATTGATTTTCTCTAGTTACCATCCTTCAAACCTGTTTTCCCAGCTACAACCAAAAAAGCCAATGTGTAGGTTCTAACAAAACCGCACTCATATTTTATTTGTTTTATGTTTATATGACTCACGAATGTGAGGTCATATGATGTTATGACTTTTGCACCTGACTACCAATATGAGTCAGGGGTTTCACACATGTGACGAGATTAGCGCACATGACCTATTATGGGTATTGGATAGTATAAGGAATGTATACTATAACTCACGGTATGAGTCATAGGATGTTTGTATACCATGACTCACACAGAAGTCATACTAAGGAGTTGACTCTCAGTAAAGTTACTAGGGTTAGGGTTGTGGGAAGAGCGTCTATATAAGGTGAGTTACGGACGCAGAGAGATACCTCTTCATTCAACCACCTAAGTTACTTCATATGTTATTTCATATCTATTAGTTTAATTTATACTTTATTCTTATTATGACTATCTGTCTACGATTACCGACAGAGAGGTGATTAAGTGACGTATCGCTAATGAGCAGTCGCAAGAGCTAGGAGTCAGAGGACTCAGAGTTCCCATAGGCGACGTATGGCTAAGAGACCAGAAGAGTGGCAAGGTGAGCGATACAAATCCTTACCTGTTGCAGTTTTGAGAGATAGTGTTCCTTATCCGGCAGACTAGGGATAGATTTGTAACAACAATAATCACAGTGCCAGAATCTAGAGATTCCACTAGGGGAATCAAATACAAAAGAAATCAAATCCAATGAATATAATCTGACAAAGGGAAGGCTAACGAGAGTGGTAATAGAGGTACCGGAACATTTACACATGTTACAGGTATTGTTTAAAAGAGGTTCTTTGCAGGCCTTGCCCTAGTGGTAGCCTTCTGTCGCAAATACCTGTATCAGAGTTCTTTCTGAAACTATTATACTACAGATATTACTATTATCTATAAATAATATTTAGCAGTATTTCGTATCCCATATTCCTGTAGACACAAGGAGACTTTATACACCAGTTTTGTAACCTACTCCCAAGTATCTCGAGAATCCCAAAGGGACTCTGAAGATACTATTAGGATAGGGGGAGAAGGGTCGATGGATAGGTCTTCAATAGACAAGGTAAAAGGTAAGGAACTGATAGAGTGACCGTTCAACTTGTGGTATTAAAGATAATAGTCCTGTGAGGCTTGAGAGTCTGAATCCTTAAGGGAATGCAGGCTCTTTAAATATAAAAGATTGTAGCAAGGAAAACTAAACAAAAGCGCAAACATCCTGTCCAACAAACATGCTAACAGAGGGAGCATAACAAGGTAACTATATTCCAAAAACAGAGGGTTAAAAGCGACAGGATGGAGCTAACAAAATAAGTAATGGAATCCAAACAATAAGGAACAAGAGATCGCTACTACTATACAAATCCAGTAGGTATAGCAGGAGGATAGTGATACCCAAATGGGTAGAAGCAAGGAGGGGTAGTGATAAGCGAAACAAGGAAAGAATAACCAGTTAGGAAGTCATAACCAAGTAGGAAGGGACAACCAAATAGTAGCGCTTATCAGGTATAAACCCAAATAAGTAATAACCAACTTCAAGTCAGTAGTAATAGTAGAAATATAGTAGGATTCCGTTACACTTTTCTTCCATTGATGTAGACTTATTGTTTGTGTTTCCAACTTAGGTTTTCAATTCTTGGAAACTTCAGTGTATTTTCGGGAATTGTGATTTACCAATCATTCCCAGTGGGGGGTCAAACACCTTTCTGTTCATTGCACTCAGATCTGCTCACATGTTACAGGGATCTGACAACCTATTACCAAGCTATACCTGGTTTGTGTCACTTCTTGTTATGGAGTAGTAGGCATTTTGAACAAGACCAGGTGTGTGTCTGCTCTGGTAGTAGTGGCAGAGAGTTGAGTTGTCCTGAGCTTGGCACATGTGGTGGGTTTTGTAGGTTGAGGGGTTGTAACTTATATATTTGGCATAACGACCAACGTCAGTCCCTGGAATCTTATATCACTGTTAAGGGTAGCTGATTCTAAGGGCAAGCGAATCAAACTAGGCTTAAATCTTTCTTCGTAAACGGAGATTGTCTAGGAAGGCTGGTAGATAAAGATTTTGAGTAAAACTTATGATATTGATAAGATCTCTTCTCTGTTGCTTGATGTCTGGCTAAAGCTCGGGAGGCACTTCGATATTTATATCCCGCGTCTGAGTATTCGCGGACTACAACAGGTTTACATATAAACAGGTATTTTCTTCCAAACCTTTGTCTCTTAATCCACGAGCGAACGCGCTTTGACCCTGAAACTTTCTCTTCCCCCACACAGCTAATGGTATGATCAGAGCTCCCGACTTCTCTGAGGGTGTGGGCCCCCTTACTCTGAGTTGTCAACTTTCTTTCGGCTGTCAAGATATGGTCGTCCAGTTTAGAACGTACCAATAACTTCTTAGAACCCCAAGGGGCCAGCTTGGTTGTTGGCTGAATCTGCTTCGTGCCGTCTTATCCGGCTCTGCAGCGGGCTTTCTGGATGACTTGTGTTCACGATCGGGCCAATACCTTCTCGTCTTCACTTCCTCTCCTTACCAACTTGTTCCGATAGGTCCATTGACCTTATAGGCATCACGGGGGCGTCAGCGTACTCTTGGTGTGTGTCGGAGTAGCCTACTTCAATTGTGCATTCGTACCCATATGGGACTACCTGGGCTCTCTTAACTTCATCTGGGTGTAACTCCGCGAGTTCTTGACGGAATCGCTTTATTCCACTTCCTAGAAGTAGCTAGAGAGGCCCTCTCATATACCCTGCGTACAGCATCCGGTCGGACGGACAGCGACGACGTATACGGGGTTACAAGATGTGTTCCAATTTCTCGTTTTTCTTAGTAAACGATCAACTGCACAAGGTGCCAGTGTCGACTCCCAGGGCGAACGCCGTGGCCGCAGGGGGGTAATTGGCTGTGGAGGTTCAGATTCATGCAGTCCTTTCTGAAATGTCATGTAATCCTCTTGGGAGTCGTTTGTGCCTAACACGAGCTCCCTTCTCAGTGCGGTTTCTCCCGAATCGCTTTTTAAAGGTTACCCTCTCTTTAGGTACCCTCTAAAAATAACAAAAAATAAAAATTAAACAATAAAACTCGTACTTAAACCACTCCTTCTTGAACTCGACTTGGTATGGTGAAAAACCTAACGCGTTTGCTTGGCCACGCTAGGAAAACCCTTTCCTTGTCATTCAACATCGGCCTGCTTTGGCATGTCCAGATTCTCCCTATGAAACACCCACACCAATCCCTGTGCATGCTCTAAGTGGTTTGGTGGTTCCCAAGTATTTTCATCTTCGGAACAGCCAGTCCACTTCACGAAGTACCGTAACTCACGCATAGTTCAGTTCCGACCTCCCACACGCCTGGTATAAGAGATTATTTCACTCTTCACGATTCTTTCGATTTCCCATTCAAAATCTGAATCGATTTCTTCTGGCTCGCGGGGAGGTTGTTCCCTTGCTGGTCGATTGGATATTTGATAGGGTTCCAGCAATGATACATGAAATATTGGATAGATCTTCCATCTCGGTGATATTTCTAGTTTGTAGGCACGTTCGCCTCTTTTTTCCAATACCTTAAACGGGCCATAAAGCTTTGGGCTAAGCTTCTTCGAGGGTTGCTTGGTCCTTATGTTTCTTGCATTTAACATGACCAGGTCCCCGACCTTGATGTCTGGTTGCTGCTTAGCCTTGCGGTCTTAATATTTGCTGATATTTTCCCGTGTTTGTTCCAACGCTTCTCTGGCCTGTTGGTGTATTGTTTGCATTCAGTGTGCATATAGCTGGGCGCCTGGGTTTTGGGCTTCACGTTCCTTCATCCATTCCGTTTGTGGGTGGAATCTATAGTTTGTGTAGAAGGGTGACATGCCATGAGAATTTGTTACCGAATTGTTGTAGGCATGCTCGGCTAGTTGGAGCAACTGGTACCAGTCTGTATGATCATAATTGACAAAGTTCCAAAGGTATCCTTCCAGCACTTGGTTGGTCCTTTCAGTTTGTCCATCAGTTTGGGGGTGGTACGCTGTTGACATCTTTCGTTTTATTCCCAGGCTTTTGCATAGGGATTCCCAGAATTCCCCAGAGAATTTTGCATCCATGTCAGATATGATTTCCGCCGGAAGACCATGTAGCTTCCAGACTTCCCGCAAGAACGTGTTTGCCACTTCCTTTGCAGTGGCATTACTTTCCAGACCTATGAAATGCGCCATCTTTGTAAACCGATCAACAACTACCATAATTTGTTTTCTTCCTTGTGATTCTGGTAGTTGTGTGATGAAGTCGGTCGATATGGATGACCAGGCTGCGAACGGGACTTCTAGAGGCTGCAGCAGACCGAACCGAGCATGTCGTGGGGATTTATCATGTGGACATTCGTCGCATGACCGTACGTAGTCATTTATCCATGCTGTCAGCCCTCTCCAATAAAAGTCCCTGGTGAACAATTTCCAGAGTCTTCTCCTGTCCGAAGTGTCCAGCTACCTTGGAGTCGTGGCAACCTTTGGCTATAGTTGTTTGCAACTGTTCGTTGTCTGGAATGTATAACCGATTCTTATAGTGAATCAGTCCTTAAGTTACTGCCTAGTGACTTGGTAATGGTTTGCCCTCATCGGTTAACATTTCCAATTCTTGCTTGCGTTCCTGCCAGTCTTGATCGTTCTGGCCTGCCTCTTTGATAGTTTTTAATAATGTCAGGTCATATTTCCTAATATCAACCTTGGACATTATAGCATTAGACATTAGGAGTATCCCTTTGCCATGTCTTGCTTGATGGTCTGATTCATCAAGAAACTCATTTTTGACCTGGTCCGCTTGCAAGTATGCAACTACTACCTGGGTCTTTGTTGCCGCAGATCGGCTGGGTGAAACATCCGTGCTTCCAAATCCGCCTTTGCCCCTTGCAGTATCTGCTAGTCCGTCCACTTCCATCGCTTCCGCCATGTGTATGTTCTCAATGATGATTTGTGCCATTCTGTCCCCTTTGCGAACCTGGCAATCTTGGTTTCCATGGTTCATTATGATAACCTTGACTTCTCCGGTGTAATCAGCGTCGATTACTCCTCCGCCAAGGCTGATCCCAAATTTGGCGGCCATTCCACTGCGCGGTGCCAACCGGGCGTATGTTCCTTTTGGTAATCCAACGGGAATTCCCGTTTCCACCAACCTTTGCCCTTTGGCCGGAATTATAAAGTCCTCGAGTGCGTACAGGTCGTGTCCGGCTACTAGTCTGGACCCTTTTGTAGGCATTCGTGCTTTTGGAGACAGCAATTTTATTCACAAGAAATCAGTCAACTCTGTGCCACTATTTCTTTCCTCCCTTTCTGGCTGATTCAAGTGCACCAGTGTGATTTGGAAGTGAGAAGGCTTGAGTATTGACTGTTCGCTATGCGCAGCTCCCTCCTCCGGACGGTACTCCGGCTGTCGGCTTAGTGCATCTGGCTTTCCGCGTCGTTTTCCCCGTTGGTAGACAATCTTGAAATTGTAGTTCGCCAGTTGCTGAGCCCATCGTATCTGCCGTGGGTTCCATACCTTAGTTGTAAGGAAGTTCAGTAGATTCTGGTGATCTGTGTACACAGTCACTGGTTTTTCTGTACCGACCAGGTACTGTTTCCATTCTTTAAATGCTTCCAGAATTGCCAATAGTTCCTTATCATGGATCTCATAATTTCGCTCTGCTGGGCTCAGCTTCCGTGAGTGGAAAGCCACCGGATGTAGCTTTTTGTCCTTAAACTGTGAGAGGACACAGCCTAGCGCAAAATCGCTAGCATCCGTTTCCACAATTGTTTCTCTGTTAGGGTAGAAATGACAGAGTATAGGGGTGGAGATGAATCTTTTCTTAAGTTCTTCAAACGCCCAGTCTTGTTCCGGCCCCCAGCTGAATTTTCTGGGGTCGCCCTTGAACGTTTCGGTTATTGGTTTGCAGATTTTGGAGAAATCCTTAATGAAACGTCGGTAAAAATTAGCAAAGCCAATGAATATTTGGACCTCCTTAACCGACCTTGGTGCCTTCCAATTTTTTATGCTTTCGACCTTTCTTTCACTCATGGTGACTCCATTAATTGCCACAATATACCCTAAAAATTCCACTGTATCAACCTGAAAAACCGACTTAGAGGTTGATACCGCTAGATCGTATTCTTCCAAGCGAGAAAGTACTTTTTTGACCAAGTCGACGTGTTCTTTCTCAGTCTTGGAGTAAATTAGAATGTCGTCTAGGTAGACCACCACTCCATGATCTAAAAATTCACGTAGAATTTTGTTCATCATGGCATGGAATGTGGCCGGAGCGTTTACCAGCCCGAATGGCATTACTTTGTATTCAAAGTGGCCGTATCGTGTCCAGAATGCAGTTTTCCACTCATCACCTTACTTTATCCTTAGGAGGTGATAGCCATCTTTTAAGTCGAGCTTAGTGAATATTTGGGCCCCTGGCACACGGTTGCGGAGTTCGCTCATTAGGGGCAGCGGGTATTTGTTGGCTACCGTCAGCTTATTTAACTGTCGGTAGTCCACACATAACCTCATTGAACCGCCAGGTTTGGGGACAAATAAGATTGGAGCCCCAGCAGGAGATTTGCTTTCCACAATTTTCCCTAGATCCTGCATTTTCTGCAGGTATTTGCAAAGCAAATCCAACTGGTTGGCTGACATAGGATATATCGGGCCCCATGGCGGTACCGCGCCGGGTATCAAGTCAATGGTGTGGTCAAATGTTCTTCTGCCGGCTAGTTTTTCTGCCGTTTCTGGTGCAAAAACCCTCTTGAATTCATGGTATTCTTGAGGTATTTGCAGAATCTCTTTTGACTCTGGAGTGGGTGCTGTTTCGATAATTCCAATATATCGTGCTTCAGGGTCGTATGCCATGGTTTCGTCCCATTCAAATGTCATGTCTATGCCTTCATCATCAACATGACTTTGGCATTTCTCGTTTTTAAATATCCATTTTAGCGCAACCTCAATGTGCCTTATAGGATGTTTTGTATGCCACAATCCAAAAGGGATGATAAGGTCATATTTGCCCGCATTGGCAATTTCACAAGAGATGTGAGATCAGTGTGCATTGCTTCTGATCTCGAGGAGAATAGGATGTGTGTAGTATTTTCCCCCATTTGCTGCTGTGGTTCCTTCAAAGGTGTAAATGTCCAAGCTATTTGTGCGGGTGTGGTATTGTAAGCGATGTTTATTAACCAGTTCTTGGTTAATCAGGAACAAATTAGACCCTGAGTCTAATAAAACACGGATCGGGATCCATTCTCCATTTGCTTCAATGGTTGCCCTGCCTTCTGGGCATGAATAATAAGGCGGGACAGGTGCCTCGGTTTTATTTCTTTCATTAGGGCCGCTAGGGGCCTGTGCAGGTCTTTTGTATAACATTTTCGTTGTTGTAGTAACTTGGGGTGTTTGTTACCATGCCCGCACGGTTTCAGCTATTTAAGCCTCCTCAGACAAACTAAATTCTCTGTCTTTGGTATACTGGGCAGCCCACTACTAGCGGTCTTTACCCCTTGCCGAAGAGTTCCCATACACCTGCCATTTGCCCTTCTCAGCCCACGCTTTTGTCTTCACTGGAGCCGCACTCGTATCGTTTTGACTATATCAGCGTATTTGGGCTCCGGGGATTCTTCACGCATCGCCTCGTTTTACCCCATGAGTCTATCGTGCCTATCCTGTCCACAAAGCCGGAGTCCAGGTTCGGGACGGATTTACCCCGCTCCATTTAGCGTGTGGACTAGGTAGCCGTAGTTACTCATTCTCTTCCACTTCATTTTTCTTGATGTCAGGAATCCAGTTCCATTTCTCCAACTATTCCGTTGTCCAGCCGACTTGTAATATATTTCGTTCCTGAGAGGCTTCTCACGATCCAGGCTAGACTGATTTCCCCTTGTCATTCTTAAGAAGTCCCTAGTCAGCACTGGTCTGTCCGCTTTTCCATGAATCTCTTGTAAGGATTTAGGGCTTTATATGGATGCGGGTTTAGTTGACTGTCTTCCGTACTGAGGTCCGATATATATCACATGTGGCGCTCCGCTTTCTTCTTTTTGAGTTTCAGGTTCCCAGAGTTAGTCCCAGACTACCACGAGCCGCTGTCCAGGTTAATCGCTTCTTGCTCGCCTGTCATTCTTAGGTCTGCGATACTCCCGTAGGTCTGGATTGCGTTTCGTGACTCTCGCTTTGGTTTTGAGTTTCCCACGGAGAAGCGCGGAATACCTGCCAGTAGAACCTTGCAGAGGTTGAGCCCCCTTGTTGATTTCGGTTTCGGGAAGGGGTCCATAACCGAGTACCCGGTCGCCGTCGCTGCCGGTGCCTGGAAACCTACTTTAGGTTTCATCCATGTCGTCCAGTTCCCAAATCCTGGACTGTTTGACTTGGTTCACCCTAGTCGTAGGTTCTGGTTGCCCCTTTATTATCTGGGGTCGTCGATATTGGGGTTTGATATTTCCCCGTTTCTGCCCTATAACCGATACTTGAGCCTGTTTCCGGCAAAACTTCCAAGTATGGTTGGCCAACGTGCAGCGGGTGCATTGGTTGGCTTTCTTTCATTCTTCAATTTTGTCCTTAGGAATTCCTTTATGAGCTTCGATCCAATTTGTATGCTCTACCATTCCTTCAGCGGGGCCTTTTTTCCCTTTTTCTGCTTGTTTTTTCAATTTGTAGGCAGCCTTTTCTGCTGCCATATAGGTTTACCGTTTTTTATTCCCAGCAGTGGTCTTGCTAGGTTTGGGTTCCTCCTCCCGTTTTCTTTTCTGGGAGTCACTTTTTCCCTGGTCGTTTTTTCTGAATAACCCTTGTTGTTCCTTGAACGATTCTTCCGCTTTGGTGACCCTGCAGACTGCCTTGATCCATTCGCTATCCAAGTCATGATTTTCATGTGATTGCGTATGCATGGCCTCGATAGGAAGTTGTCGCTGAATTATGGTTCTCCAAGCGATGCCGGATACTTCTGCCTCAATGTTGTGGTTTTCCATGGTAAGGAGATACTTCTCTATGTCCCCTGTATACCTAACCTTCTCCATTTCGGCTAAGGCTTTTCGTACCTTGTACAGTACTTAGAATCGTTGTGTCACTTCGGCCCGGAAAGTGATCCAGAAATCATAACCCTCATGTTTGGGGAATCCTAGGTCTCCAGTCATTTTCTTTCGATAAGTTATCGAGAAAGGGGCCACCTCGGTTCCTTCCATTCTTCCTAGCGCATACTTGATGAGTTCTTCATCGTTTTCCCATTGCCCTGGGTTTCTTCCAAAGTAGTACTCGCAATTTAGTAGCCATACTCTCAAATCCTGAGTAGGCTTATTTTCGAATATGAACAGTGGGTCCGCTTGTCGGCGGTTGGTTCTGGACTGTGCTTGCCCTAGCCGGTCGACTCATGCGTCTGCTTTGGATTCGAACTTACGGCCAGGCAAGGGTTTTCGTGATGGCTCACCACCTCTTCGTGAGGGGCCACCTCCGTCTTCAGACCCAGGGTCATCATCTCCTGGGTTAGGTGCATTTGCCGGGGTGGGCGGTGGTGGTTCCTTTCCGCCAATTCCGTTTCCATCCCCACGATCAACGGCCATTCCCTTGTCTCTTCGGGGAATGAACCGGAACTCTTGTCCGCCATCGGCCGTGGTTCGTTTTTCCAATCCCGGATTGTCTACTGGCTGTGGTGCCACTGTTTCCCACACGATTGGTGGGTTTCTCGCAACTTGTAGTTGCACCAAAGTTTCATTCATACGAGTCAACATTCGATTTAGTTGCTCGGATGCAGCATTCTGCCTTTTCACATAGGCCTCTCTTTCTGACCGCTCTTGTTCAAGGCGTTGGTGCAGTTCTCGTAACTCCTCTCTGGTCCGCTCATGGTCTTTTTATGCGGCCACTTGTCTTTGTAGGAGTTCTGCTTTTTGCCTAGCTAGAGCCTGTTCTAGCTGGTGGTCTCGATCCAGCGACTCTTGTCCTGTTGTCCCAATGTTAGCATGAAGTTGAGTACTTACCGCTTCATGGTGTGCAGCCCGTTCTTCCTGCGCCTGCAACTTTGCCTCCAATAGTTTGGTGGTTGCGTCTTGCAGTGCGGCGGTTTCGGTTGCTAACATTTCATGTCCCCAATTGACCTGTTTCAACTCTTCGCCAATGATTTGTTCCCCACGGGTTATCCGTTGAGCATGGTGCTGGAGTTGGGTTGCCTGATCCTGAGCTTGACCAGATAGTTCACGGTAGGCCAGATGTTGCATATCAACCGATTCCTGAAGGGTACGGTCGAAGTAGCTCATTGCCTGGCCTAAACGTTCTGCTAATCTTTCCATAGCTGGATTTCTGGCGTCGGGAGGACGGGGAGTGCTTGAACGAGTTCCAGGGGCCGATTTTCTGACTCCACTTGGCTGTGAAAGGTGGTGGAGTGCCAAAGGTGACCTGGAGCGTCCAGGTGCATGATCACTTCCTACCAGTGATACTGCTTCGATGTCTGACATTGCCTTGTCCGTATCGACGGTTAATTGTCGTGAGGACATTGTTCCTAATGTGAGTTTTGATGTCTTCCCAATCACCAAGCTGAGGGTGCGAGCGAGGAATTGATGATACTGAAGGAACTGGAGGTTCCTTCTTCTTCAGTATCGTAGTCTTGAAACGGCTTTCACAGGAAGGTGGGACCGTAGAAATGTTCGTATATTTTTTGGAAATCTGATTCGGTAGGGATCAAAAGGGGATCGGTGAACGAGGAGGGTTCTTGAGGTATGTAGAATTGAATCTCTAAGAGGGAGTTTTCAACTATTTCTTCGAATGAGGAGGTGTATTTTAAAGGACGTGGTTTGAGCAGTAGCTCGTCGAGAAGTGTGGAATCAGCTATGAGCTTATGTGATTCCTGAGGTATGACTTGGAGGTGTCCAGTAGTCATGTAAAGAGCCTTGGTGACAAGGAGAAATATCAATATACTGTTAAGGGTAGCTGATTCTAAGGGCAAGCGAATCAAACTAGGCTTAAATCTTTCTTCGTAAACAGAGATTGTCTAGGAAGGCTGGTAGATAAAGATTTTGAGTAAAACTTATGATATTGATAAGATCTCTTCTCTGTTGCTTGATATCTGGCAAAAGCTCAGGAGGCACGACAATATTTATATCCCGCGTTTGAGTGTCCGCGGACTACAACAGGTTTACATATAAACAGGTATTTTCTTCCAAACCTTCGTCTCTTAATCCAAGAGCGAACGCGCTTTGACCCTGAAACTTTCTCTTCCCCCACACAGCTAATGGTATGATCAGAGCTCCCGACTTCTCTGAGGATGTGGACCCCCTTAGTCTGTGTTGTCAACCTTCTTTCGGCTGTCAAGATATGGTTGTCCAGTTTGGAACGTACCAATAACTTCTTAGAACCCCAAGTGGCCAGCTTGGTTGTTGGCCGAATCTGCTTCGTGCCGTCTTATCCGGCTCTGCAGCAGGCTTTCAGGATGACTAGTGTTCACGATCGGGCCAATACCTTCTCGTCTTCACTGCCTCTCCTTATCAACTTGTTCCGATAGGTCCATTGACCTTATAGGCATCACGGGGGCGTCAGCGTACTCTCGGTGTGTGTCGGAGTAGCCTACTTCAATTGCGCATTCGTACCCATATGGGACTACCCGGGCTCTCTTAACTTCATCTGGGTGTAACTCCCCATGTTCTTGACGGAATCGCTTCGTTCCACTTCCCAGACGTGGCCAGAGAGGCCCTCTTATATACCCTGCGGACAGCATCCGGTCGGACGGACGGCGACGACGTATACAGGGTTACAAGATGTGTTCCAATTTCTCGTTTTTCTTAGTAAACGATCAATTGCACAAGGTGCCAGTGTCGACTCCCAGGGCGAACGCCGGGGCCGCAGGGGGGTAATTGCCTGTGGAGGTTCAGATTCATGCAGTCCTTTCTGAAAGGTCATGTAATCTTCTTGGGAGTCGTTTGTGCCTAACAATCACCTCCGATTGAAATGATCATCTATCCCCCCCCTGACTTACTCGTGCCAAGGTTGTGGTTGTATGTCAACCCACAATTGCTCACTGGCTTGCAAATGTGGGCAGTTGAAAGAGTGCCTGACAGCTTAATGCAAATTTACAGCTCGATGCAAATTTGTGGCCTACTATAGTAAATTTGTGGTTTCACATGCCTCTATGGCTAACAACATTTTATAGCTCAACAATACTTTGTAGCTTAATAACACTTTATGGCTAAATTCAATTTAGTTATATCATGTTATAACTTTGTAGCTTAATATTATCTTAGAGTTTTGAATTAAACTACCAACTGTTATTAAATTATAAAGAGGTATTGAGCCACAAAGTGCTGTTGAGGTATAAAGTATTGTTAGCCACAAAGCCAGATGAAGCCACAAAGTGATACTGAGCTACAAATTTACTATGGTAAGCCACGAATTTGCGTTGAGCTGTAAATTTGCATTGAGCTATTAGGCACTGTTTAGAGTGCCCACAGTTGCGAGCCAGCGAGCAATTGTGGATTGGGGTGCAACCACAACCTTGGCACGAGTATTCGTTTTCTTCTCTTTTATAAAAACATAGTAAGAAGGAATTATGACCGATAAGAATTTCTACTCTGCAAGCATACCTCATCCGTCAACATTGCAGTCGTCCAGTGTGTTTTTACCCCTCCATCTCACGACTCAGCTCCATCCGACCTCCGCCAGATCCTCCTCTCATAACCCCCAAATCAAAAGATCCCCTATCCAACATATTCTTAAATATGTATCATACTGGGGCAAGCGCGACACAAAGCTCAATGTCCCCGCCAACTCATCTCTCTGCAACCCTCTACCAAGCTGACCTATGAACCCACCCAAAAGCGGCCTGCGGTCTGAAAGCGCCATTATTGAGAACTCCCTCTTGCTAAATAGTGAAGCTCAAGGCGTTTCGGGGGTTCGGAAGACTGCCTGCTTCCGCGAACTCAGAGTTTTGAGAAAGAACCTCGAGGACGCTAACCCGTACCTGCCTAAGCTGAGCAAGTACTGTGTTCACGTCCCTACTGTAGCAGGACTTGCCTCCTCCGCTGCTGGCTTCGTAGCCTTAGTTCGCGTAATTGCGGATTTGTATGACCTGCTTGAGTCACCGACAGAGTTGTCCAAGGTCGCAAGACTGGGGCCCTGGTCGGCAGGAAGATCGTTGTTCGTTGGATATGTGGCGTGGGAGATGGGAGAGGCGGTGGGTGGGAGCGATTCGTACGCGGCGCAAGTGGTACCCGCACCTCACTGGCCGGAGATGAAGGCCATTACTCTCGCTATGTCTGCTGCGAAGCAGGGCGCTTCTTCAACGGCTGGTATGCCAACTACTGCGAATACCTCCGCACTCTTCACACACCGTCTTCGGAATCTTTTTCCTAAGAGGATAGAGGCCATGAGGGCGTCTATTTAGAGTTGGGACTTTGAACAGTTTTCTGCTCGCGCCATGGCGGATTCGAACCAGTTCCGTGCGCGTTGACTGGATACCACCCCTCCGATATTCTACATGTATGATGTCTCCAGGGCTACCATACGTGCTTTCGAAGCGTCCAATACGTTCGGAGGGAGGGCTGTTGGAGCATACACTTGCAGTGCAGGCCCAAATGCAGTCATTTATTACCAGGGGAAAGACAAAGCGAAGGTCCTGGGCTTCTTGGGGGTGTTACTTGGGCTAGAAGTTACGGAGTGGGCCGGAAAGAACGCAAAGGTTGTGCCGGAGGGATATCATAATAGTGCCTTCGAGGAATGGAAGGATGGTGTTAGTCACTCCGTGACGAGGTTCTGATTTTCCCTGGGAGACTGATTTGTTGGGATACCTGGCAAAGGCTTTGGGTCATTTACGATGGGAGGGTAGCGTCGATTACCACTTATGAACATCCTCCTTTTCATAGGAAAAACTATGCTACTTGTGTTTGGCGAGCCTGATGGACATCTCATCAAAGCTAAGACATACTGGTATGCACGCAGGCTGATGGGCCTGGGCTTAGAGGTGGGCAATGGACTAATCGCAACCTCATCCATGGATTATCATGCGTTTAGGCAAAACATTATGGTTAAATATTTGGCATACGATCCTCCACAAATTCTCTTTCCTTCTGAATTAGATAAAGACTAGTTTCTGCCATCTACTACCATTAATACGGCAACTGGTCAGGGGGGCGGAAACGGAAATGTGCTGTCGGGGGAAAGGGTGGTGTTGAAAATTTGTGGTTAATCTTGAACAAGGCGGATGACATTGCAACTCCTACCCCATCGCCTGCACCATTTCCCGTGGGTGTTAGATCGAAAGGAGGAAAGGAAGAGAATTGGTGGAAAGAGGATGGTGACACTTTTCTAGAGAAGGTGGTGATAGGGTACGACGAACATCAAGGAGGCTGGAAAGTTATTTTCAGGGAGAGTAAGATCTATATTAGAAATGAAGCATTTGTGGGATGAGTGAGGAGCATTTCTGAACTTCCATAGGGGATAGGGCGTTGACGAAGAGATCTTGGAGGAGAGGAAGAAGATCAAAGGAAGGGACGGTGTTAGGGAGAGAGGAGTGGCTGGAGTCAGTAGAAGAGTTTTATGTTTGTCCAGCATCTGAACTCTTCTCTATATATCTTATTTTCTAGTATCTGTTGAACTGCAGAGAGCGGCATTACCTCGGCTACGATCGTTTGTGATTGTACTGCTCAAGGCTATATTGGCCAATCTCGTTGTGGCACTCATGCAGCCACCACTACCACCACACCCACCCAGTAGCGAATAGGTTTCATTTGTAGAAAAGGAGGTAATCATGGTGTTTGTGAATTGGTTAGGTTGCCACATAGAACTACGGAATGTAAAGATAGCGAAGGCAATGGTCTGAGAGGGTCAGTAATATTAACCCCGCTACGGGGAGAATTAGCTATGCCGGGCCCTAGATCTGGAGTTCTTGGAATACCTTAAAAACTCTTGAAATTCGCCGTCTCAGGCACCCCAGGCACCCTAGTAACCTCCGGATTCCGAGTCAAAAAGCATCTGAGAAGGATTAGCGTCTTCCCGACACGGTATAAGATGGGCACACTGGAGGTATCGGATCTCATTAACTAGTTCTTCGCAATTCCATTAACCTGTCAAACTAAACCAGGAATGGGTCGACGGGTTGATCGCAGGGGTGCCTGAGACGGCGAATCTCAACAAGTTTTTACGGTACCTGTGGAAGGGCGGTTCCGGGAGTGAGTCATGCTGCGGCACTGGAGACGGGGGGGAGGAGGGAGTAAACACTAATAACGAGAACGAGTCAGACACCAGTCGGTAAATGGAAGGGAGAAGGAGAAGGAACGAGAAAAGAACCGGGAAGAAGGAGTGTGAAAAGGAATGTGAGGAGTGCAAAGCCGATGATGAGAAGGGAAGGTTGGACGAGGTGGATGCCCAGAGGAATAGGGAAATCGGTGCTATAGCAAAGCCATAAAGTGGTACCGGCATTGTGCGGTGGGTAACAACCCCACTTACTGTTGTAGGTACGGGTGACGGTTAAGTGAATGAATAAAGTGTGTGGTTGTTATAAAGTAATATGAGGCCCCCGACTAGGTAATCAGAAGCCTGGTTCCATGAGCATTTTGGCTTCTCCTTGGTACAGAATTTTGCCGCTTGATACTGTCGAAAGGATAAGTGATAGTAGGGTATATCGAGAGTGGAAAATTGAAACGAAAGTTTGTAATATTAAAAATTATAAGAATTAGGTATCACAAAGGTCAGATTGAGGAATCTGGCTATGTGAGGCATGATGTGTGAAGACATGTCTCTTAAAATCTTCAGAGACATACAATATTATTACTATAGGTGTTGGTCAGGTCCAAATTTGCTTGTAATACCTAAATATCAATTCATTGGAAACATGAACAAGAGATTCTGAGAAAACTTTCATCAATTCTGAAAATGTGTAGTCAAAATGGGCAAAAGCATTTAACTTTGCTTGACCACAGAAGTACTAAATGTAGTTGAGTTTGCAATGGTAAATAGGGTAAAAAATAAGCAGATAGCTAACTTGATCAATTGTGACTTGCAATTCTCCATTTTATTCTTGAAAGTCTATCTGTGAAGAAAGAAGTGCATGTGCATAACATGATATATTACAGAAATAATTGCAAGGATGGTGGGGATTGGTAGTTCTGGAACAGTATTGTAGAATGGGCCAGGGTGAAAGAATAGTGCTCTCTGGAGACTAAAGTCCCCTTTCTTGCAATCCAGTTAATAGATCATTTAGCTAACCATTAGGTAAAATCTTCAACTGCCTTTGAATCACTACTTATTCCAAGGTCGTGGCTGCTCGCCATAACCCCAGGTTGATTGCTTGCTTGTAACCTTGGGAACTTATCCTGAGTGCCTGACAGTCAACAAGACTTAAGGCACAACATGACTATGTAGCTTCCTAGTATAACTTTGTGGCTTATGAAAAGAATATTGTGGCTCAGTTTAGCCTTTTAGCTTGATTACAGTATCCTCACTCAATTTAGTATTATAAACAACGGCAAAGGTCTCAAATGCCACAGGTATTTTTGAAATATGCCTCAAATGCCACGTGTTACACATATGGGAAATGGTACAAATTAGTTGATGTGATAGTATATAGAACCGG
>QFET01005057.1:0-21941 GCA_003316355.1 Tuber calosporum | reverse complement strand
ATACATGCCTGGAGTTTCGAATTTTCTGGCAGACTATCTATCCAGAGTTTATGAGACCAATTGAGGGCCTGAAGATAAAATACTACAGGACCCCACCTCCGAAAATTCAGATCTCCAGAACCACAACTCCAATCATATACAAACCAACTACACTTCTTCCTTATACTATAGCCTAGATTCCGACAGCGAAATGGAAACCATTGAAGAAACACAGCACTCCCCATCCCTCACTACTCGCGAATCTATCTACCGCTACTCCCCAGACTACCTAGCAAGCAAAGAGATAGCAGCCAATGCAGTCACCCACTACCAAAAGCGAAAGAATAGCGCTGGCAGCAACAATAGCAGTATCCAGGCAGGCAACTCTTGGGGAGACAAAGCTACATTGAACCTTCACCAGACTAGAGAGGAACGAAGCCATTCAGCACTCTCTTGGACTGCCTGCTATGATGACCAGTGCCACACACACTGAGACAGCAAAGAAGACAATGGATACTTCCCCAAGGACCCTGAAAAGCGAAAGCAAGCAAAGAAAGTGAAAGTATCATCAGACACCTCAATGGACGGTAGCCCCACTCCATCAAACGATAGCTGTATATCCCTACCCTCACCAGGAAACAAATACCTCAGACTTGCAGATATGTTAGATCCAGCCTCCCCACCTTCGGCTTCACCAGCTTCGCCAGCTTCTAGACCCCTCTATAGTGATCCTGAAGCTTTCTGGAATTCTACAGAAACTGACAAGGCCCAGACCTTTCTTGGTACCCTCCATTCAACCCTCATAGGAAAATTCCGCCCAGCTGTCATTCAAGCTCTCCAGAATGACCCTCTTTTCCGGCGAGTCCTGGAGGCAACTGACAAGCTACACTATTCAATCCAGGATGGCCTCCTCATAGCTGACAATACCAACAGCTATTCTAACATCTATATCCCTATGGGACCCTTAGAAAGGGGAGTATCCCTTCGGGATTTCATCCTTAAAACAGTTCATGAAGGCCTAGGATATTTCTCAGCTCACAAGTCCTACAAGGACGCCGCTTGTTTCTTCTGGTGGCCTCAGATGCGCCAGGACTTTATAGCCTACTGCCGCTCTTGTGATCAATGTCAGATCAACAAGGAACCCACCACACTTCCGGCAGGTAGATCTCTAGCCCTGCCAGCACCTGACGAAGCCTACCAATCCCTTGCCATCAATTTCGCTGGCCCTTTCAACAAATCAAACAACCACACCACTATCATAGTTATTATCAATCGCTTTACCTCCTACACTCATCTTATACCACTTCAGCACTCTGCCACCTCCGAAAAAGTATTCAGCAAGCTCCAGAAGACGATATTTGATGTTCATGGACATCCACTAAGCATAGTACTGGACCAAGACTCCCGCTTTACCTCTAAGTTCTGGTCTCAGATGATGAAGTCAATGGGAATCCAGGTCTGGATGGCAACTCAATACCACCACCAAACCAATGGCCAGGTAGAGCGCTGGATTCGCACCCTTAAACAGATGATGAGGAACTTCATCAACAAAAGACAGAACAACTGGTCCAAAGCCCTCCCAGTGATAGCAGCAGCCATGAATGGCGCCCTCCATGAATCCTTAGGAATATCTCCATACCAAGCACTCTATGGACGCCCTTGGAAGCTCTTCAATCCTGTCCTCAGATCCGCCAGCAAAGTACCAGCAGTGCACGAGATCTAGAATGCTCATGAAGCCACCAGGATGGAAGTTGATATGGCAAGAAAGCATGCCACATTCCGGCAGACTGTGCAAGCAGATAAAAAGAGGAACCCTTATCGAAGATATTCAACATTGGCACCAGAGTTCTTGTTAGAGGACGCCCTTAAACCTCCGCCCCTGGACGATCCAAGAAGCTAGAGCCTCGCTGGTTTGGACCCTTTAAGGTCCTAGAGCATGACTCTAGTAGCGATAACTACAAGCTGGAATTGCCTAAGAGAATAGAGCGCCAGAAGCCATACTTTCAAATCTCATGCCTCAAGGAATACCATGAGAACGATCCCAATAGATTTGCATCCAGTAGGATGGATAGGCTGGCCCCTATACTCATCAACAATGCAGAAGAATTGGAAGCAGAGAAGATACTGGATTATCGCCTACAGAACAACAGAGTCGAGTTCCTGATACACTGGAAAGGGTATGAAAGGACAGATGACTCTTGGGAACCTATCGAGAACCTGGGGAACTCAATGGAAATAATAGCGGAATATTGGAAAGAAAACCACAGCACAGAACCGATGCCTAAGATCACCTTCCACTATGTCAGGACCTCTTGGGAGCCTATGGAAGTCTCTACAATCCCTTGCCCCAGAACCATAGTACCCAACGATTTCTGGAAGCCCTATAACGATGAAGAATACGATTCTGCAGGCTCAGATGATAGCTGTTTCAACACTGATGATGATTCTATGCTCTGGCCTTGGGAGAGTGGCGATGAGGCCTATGGCCTTAGGAGAAGATAAGTTTTGTTCAGATTTGGGGAATGTAACATGTGTACATGTTCCGGTACCTCTATTCCCACTCTCGTTAGCCTTTCCTTTCTCAGATTACATTCATTGAATTTGCTTTCTTTTGTAGTTGATTTCCCTACTGCAATCTCTAGATTCCGGCGCCCTCATTACTGTATGCTTTGAAGGATCGGCAGGATTGTGCCCCAGGAGTTCCAAGAGAACGAACAGGTCATGTATACCGGCGGTAGGATAGAGGCAGTATTGTAGGAAAGCCCCAGGCTTTCCAGGACTCCGGCAGGGCCACAGGATTCCGGTAGCTGTACACTCACTGGTAATGATAGTGGTTGCGGGTTTCCAGAGCCTCAGCTCTTGCAGGAAAGATTTCATGTATTTAAGAGTAGTCTCCTGGCTAGCAGGAGACATCAGACTTCAGACAGATGCCTAGAGAGTAAATACACTTGGTTGAATGGCGATCCTATTGTTCCCCTTCGCTCTATAAACCATTCTATTGTACTCCCCTTGTCTTCGCCTCTCAGCAGGTCTCCCTTAGACACCAAAGCGATAGCAGGCTACCGCTTAGGCTCTATTGTATAACCGTTCACACAGGCTAGCGCCTGTTACAGGAGGATTGTGAGACTATCGTTCGGTGTTTACCCCCATTCCCACCTTCCCAAAAGGGAAAGCGAAAAGAGGGGTCAGGAAAATCGCAGATAAGGAGCTTGCCCTTATTCTGCTAAAAGCCTTCCAGCTTATTATATTAATTCCAATTTTGATCAAGTAATACAATTGTCTTATTAAAAATCTATCTTATATGGAATTAGTTCTAGTACTTGATTCCTCAGAATATGTAAAGTGATTGGCCTTAGCTGCTGGACATCTGATATGTCTCCTGAAACCTTATATCTGTCTTATTTATAAATCAAGCTTGTAATATAATTATTCTTTATTCACTTCTGTTCAGTTAGTTTTTTTTTTATATTTTCCTATTTTTACTTTATATTTTGCTTTTATTATATTATATCTATATTTATATATTTATTTATGATCAGAGTTTTCATTTATATATTTCTCTATCAATTCTGTTATTAATTTATTAATTTATTAATATTATAAGACAGAAATTATGGGGTAGTGTATAAGGTGCTAGAATCTATTATACAAGAACTCTAAGTCAAACAGAGCTATATTTCACTGGTGGTAATACCAACATGTGGTCTAGTGTTAGTCCTTGCTTAGTATCCACTTCACATATTTAAAATTAGTCCGTTTTCATTCAGGCACTGGCAAGAACAATATATCCTTGTCATAATACTTTTTATATTCTTGTCAACATATTTGGATATTAGTACCATTAATTTTGAAAGATATATGACAGGAATACAAAATAAGCTAGTAGGGTTCTGTTTAGTTGTATCAGATAATTATATGTAAAAATTTAGGATTATATATAGTATATATATATTTATATAACACATAAGATAGAATGTTCTATAAAATTAGAAATATGATAAAGCTACATTACTAATGGAATCAATATAGCCATATATCAGACATTCTGCCAAAGTAAAGTTTTAGAAAGTCTGCTTTGAAAGCTTATATAAACAACAAATGAGTATCATAATAGAGTGGGTTGATAGGTTTGTGAAAAGAACACAGGTTGTAAAAAAAAACAAAAAACATATCTTAGTACTGCTGTGAATCAATGATAGAGAGACAACAGAGCTCCAGTTTCAGGTACAGTGAGTTGCTATTGACATGGTTGTCATTTCAACTATATGAATTATCTATAGCACATTAAGATAACAAGCTCAAAGGTAACTCTTGAAACAGGGTAAACTGACCGTTCTGTTCGATAGCTTGTTATATAAGGGAGGTAGTCAAGTAAGAGAAATTTTCATAGAATCCATCAGACATTGCTCAGGAGTTGGTTCATAGAATAGGGATGGCTACGATTATTAAAACAAAGATTAAAACAAAGAATATATCATAGTAGTGTTTCTATTATTATTTGTTATGAGTGTTGGGAGAGGGGAAGTAAATTTTTTTTTTTTTTGGGGGGGGGGGTTTGTTAGGCGATGCCTTAGGGTGCATGCCAGGATTTTCCTGTATTTATTTCAAAACAAACCGCGGATTAACGAACCAAATTGGCGCAGGAAGAGTGCATTCCCCTTGCCTGGGGGTGACTTGCGTGTGAGTTCCTGTACTCAAGTATTGAACTCATCGTCGGTCTAAACTTCAAAATAGTCTAGCTGAGTGCCCTCTATCAATTGAAAATAAACAAATTGACGTTTGGTTACTGGACCAGTGGAGCACACAGTTTATGTCAGTCAAACTTCCAGAAGCAAAGCCTGCCTCGGCTCCCTTTTCCGCCAAGTGCTCACTCATGCTACCCCACTACTGGTATGCACGTACGAGTATTGTGTAGGCCATAATAAATTTATATTATCGCTACACACCGCCGATATCAGTCACTCACCACACAGCGGCGTTTAAACCCGCTCCATAAGCAGACCCGAAAAATGACCACCACCGCCCAATCGACAATTGCAATAACCCCATTCCTAGCGTCCAACCACCAAGATTCCAAAAAGCACCTCCTCCTCGCAACAACAGGCTCAGTAGCAACCATAAAACTCCCACAACTACTCACCCACCTCTCCCAAACCATCTCACCGGGAACGCTAACAATCCACCTTCTCCTCTCCCCCTCAAGCAAGAACTTCCTCACGCAGTCGGATCTCGACTATGTCAGCAGGAACCCGCTAGTATCGCGCGTGTGGAGCGACGCCGACGAGTGGGCCTTCCCCCCGTCGGGAGTGTACACCCGCGAATCTCCGGTTTTGCACATCGAGCTGCGCAAGTGGGCGGATTTGCTCGTTGTGGCCCCGCTCAGCGCGAATACGCTCAGTTCCATTGTTGTCGGGCGGTGCGATGGATTGTTGTTGAGCGTTCTGCGTGCTTGGGATTGGGCGGCGGTGGGGAAGGGGGTTGTCGTCGCGCCAGCTATGAATACGCTCATGTGGACGCATCCCGTTACGAGTGGCCAGGTGAAGACGTTGAGGGCGTGGGGGGTTGAGCTTTTGATGCCGGTGAGCAAGGTGCTGGCCTGTGGGGATGAGGGGGTTGGAGGGATGATTGGGGTCGAGGAGATTGTTGGAGCTGTTCGGAAGAGGTTAGGTATTTTGTAGGTGGAGGGGGAGAACGAGGGGGAGAACGAGGTTGAGGTTGATGTGGTTGGAGGGTGGGTTGTAGATTTGTCTCTGGGTGGGTCTCCCGGTGGTTTGGTTGGGGCTCGTATGGAGCTCGTTCTTATTTTAGGGGGGGCCCCAGTATTAAATATCTTTGCTGTGCTAGAGGATAATTGGCGTGCTTTTTGACACTTTTAATTGAGACAAGGCGTTAGATAACTACTGATATGAAATATCTATGGTACTTCCTTGTTTTCAACCCTGTGTAACGCCTTCTGCCGACGCCCTCCGAGGCCCCATAATCCCTCCTCTCCATAGAGCCCGCTCCTAACAGCCATATACTCTCCGAAAAGCCCCCCACCAACAGCGAAAAATCCCACAGCCCAAGCGCACCACTTGAAGTAATACCAGCACTCTTTAACATCCTTGAGGTTCACCTTCCGGATCATGTAAGCCAAACTCCCCGCCGCCCCTCCGCAGGAAACCAAATAAAACACTGGCCCACATCCACCCACTACCCCCGCGCTTGCGAGTAAACCAACCTGCGCAACCCCAAGCGCTGACATAATGTACTTCGTATGCGTCTCATGCTTGACAACAATCGACTTTACCCCCACCTTAACGTCATCCTTAACATCTTGATGCGCATAGATAGTATCATACAGCATCGTCCACGCAACGTTGCTCCCATACAGGCATGCAGCAGTGGCCATAACCGAGCCATCCAAGCCCAGCCCCACAGCCGGGAAGCCCAGAAACGCACCCCAAGAAAACGCCAACCCAAGCACAAACTGTGGGTAATGCGTGGCCCGCTTCATGAGTGGGTACACGGCCACCACCGCCAGTGATGGAATCCCCCAAACTATCACCTCGACGGGGAACTGCACGAGCAGGGCCAATCCCGCGAGTAGCTGTGTGGACGTGAATGCCAAAGCATTGAACGGGGTAACCGCACCGCGGGCGATCGGTCGGAATTTGGTCCTCGAGACGTGTGAGTCTATGTTGCGGTCCCAGAGATCATTGATTGCGCAGCCGGCTCCACGCATGATCAGTGCGCCGGTGGCGAATAGGAGAGTTGTACTGAGGACTGTTGGGAGGGGAGTTATTGGATCTGTAAGGGTTCCGGCGAGGAGTGTTGACCAGAGGCATGGGAGAAAGAGGTAGATTGTTCCTGTTGGCTTATCGAGGCGGATAAGCTCTGCGTAAGGGATTGCTTTGCGGGGGAGGTAGGAGAGTAGGCCAGACTTTGGAAGTTTGTAAGTCTCAAGTGGGGGTTGTGAGGTTGATGGGGTACTGGTGGTGCTGATCCGGGATATGGTAGTTGGGAGAGGTTTGTAATGAAGTATTGAGGTAGGACGGGGGGTGGTCGGTATTAGATTTTGTGGGGAGAAACGGGATGGTGTTCGATCAAACCGCTGTGTTGCTTGACTCAGGGCCTGTGGGCCCAGTCGTAGGAGTCTGATGACCATTATATGGCTGAGGGAGGAAGAGAGTTATGGAAATCTGTATTAAATTTGAAGGGTGCTCACAATTGGCAAGAAACTGATATGCCCGTAGGTTGTGCTCAGGCAGCCCTTTAGGGGAGGGCCAGGTGTATAACTTACTCCCTCACCTCCCTAGAATACTTTCTTCTTGAGAAGTGAAAGAGTGTTCAGTGTATTCCGGCAGGTTTGTGTCCACAATGTTTGAGGTTGATGAGGCGTGGTTAGGAGGGACAAGCCTTGAGGCTCAAAGCTTGATTTTCGACGACATCGGGGTTGAGGTAGAGGTCCGGGACCTGGAGAGTATCCTAACCACCCCTGGCATGACAGCAGTCTTTCTCATTATTATTCTGGATTGTATCCCGAGGCTTATCGCGTTATCAATCTGGTCTTGCCCTTGAACGGCAAGGTGTTGTTGGTGAGGAATCAATGTTTTGAATTTTAGGGTTGCGATTGGTATTCGAAAGATGGTAAAATCGCGAAACAGCAGTTGAACCCTTCAAATGTAGTTTTCAAGTTTGGATAATCGGCTAAAGAGAAAGCCATTGTAGCATGTCTGGTTGACACAGAAATAAAAGTCAATAAATGAGCCTTATAATTTTGATACTTATATTATTATATGATCAGGCCCTGTTTGGCGCATCACAATATAAATATATCACAAGAAAAGTTGAAAATATCATATATTAAATAAATATATAGCATATTTCAGAAATATAGGTGTTTGTTTGAGCAACTATCATACAAAATAAATATATATGCGAAGATAACATATACCCTATAGTAGTATTGTAGAAGTAAGGTTAAAAAATGCCTTGCATGGTCTGTGATTCCTATAATATCATATTCAAAATAGGTTGGAAAAATTGAACTATAATTATTACAACAGTCTCATGAGGCAGGTCTTGGATACCAAGAGGATACATCTTTGGGAGATGGCAAGGAGAGCTGGCAAATTAGGAGTCGCTTGAGTACTTGTTTCAAAGTTGTAGCTACTGAGTGACAACCCTCAGATGTTTAAAGGCTGACAATCAGGAGCACTCAGACTGAGTACCAGACAGCACAATACTACAATGCAGCTCAACACAACTTTGTAATTTAATATAGAAACCTTCTGCCTCAATACCACTTTGTTACTTAATACAGCTTTACGATACTACATAATCATGTAAGTCAAGACATATTCCTTGTCAAATATTATTTTTTAAATTATATATTATACTCTTATTGTCAATATTAAATACTCTCAAAATTTCTCCCAATTATGCCACCCACAATCACTCTTATACTCCCTTGTCACCAAGGAGGGCTTTATTAGGATATCAAATTCATATTCAAGCTGTTCATATTCGGATTATTAAATTGACAAGCAGTCTCTCAATATTGCTGCAATGACATATTGGTCTGAAATTCAAGTTTCAATACTTAGTGCATAGTGGAACGACAGATAGTCTAAATAACTACAAGTTAGATCAAACAGTATCCTCTCTGATGATCAGGAACTAGGTGTCTCAGTACTATGATCATCTTAATATAGTAAGCATAAGTGTTAAACTATCAATAGTTTCTGGGTAACCAAATACAATTCTACAGCCTAGCTATACATGATTATAACCATCTCCAGTAGTGAGTTGTTAGGCACATGGCTACAAGGTGCTGGAATCCAGCACTGAATTTATACGAAAATTGGGCTGAGATACTACTCATACCCCACGGCCTCCTTGTGGGACCCATACGTCGCCTGTGGCGCCTATGGCAAAATGTGTCCCCTCACCAAAAAGCCAAAAGTTGGCGCCACTCTTGAAACACCATATAGGTCATCGCCGTCTGTCCGACCAGATGCTGTACAACGGGTATAAGAGGAAGGAGACTCGGAGGACCCAGTGCAAGTAGAATCAAGTGCATAGGATGAGTGTTGGCAGAGTTACAGTCCATTCTGTACAGCATTCGCTGAAATGGACCGAAGGTAACGGGACGCTCCATGCAAAATGAGAATATGATAAGTGGGCTCCAGGGGAAACATGAGAACTGTCACGATTGGTGACTAAGCAAGGCAGCATTTGGCATGACTCATAGTTATGAGTCATAAGGTTGTTATATTTCGCACTATGACTCATTAGGAGTCATGGGGTTTCACATGATGCACAATAGTGCAAATCATTGTTATATTGTGATTGGTTGATTGTGCACACGACTTACACTTGTGAGTCATATAATGTAATGAGTTTCGCACATGACTCACATTATGAGTCATGTATCTCACGCATGTGACCACTTTGAGGCACATGACTGGTTTTAGGAGTTATGATTGGATTTGCAACGTTGTGCAGTTGACTCTTAGGGGTCAGCTGATGGATCTCATACTATGACTCAATATCAGTCATTGAGGTTAGGTGACTCATAGGTATGAGTCACCAGGGTTAGGGTTGAGGGAAGAGTGCCTATATAAGGACTCTAGGCTGCGTGTATCTAGGACTCTTCACGCAACTATCTAAGTTCTTTCCTATACAATTACTTTACCTCTTTACCTCCCTACTCCTCTATTGGCGTTGTGCGATTGGAACCATAGGGTTTAGCTATCCATACAACGTAGGCATAGGCCTAAGAGCAATAGTGGAAACCCGCCTAGTACTACTCGTTGCAATAGTACTCCTACCCTGGTGGCTGAGATTAGCGCCACGCCCCATACCAGACTATACCAACGCCCTGGTCATATTGATTCAACCCAAAGACAAGTAGTTACCTGTTGCAAGTCAGCTTAATGCATAGGATCGTAACATTTGGTTGCGTCTTCTAAGCAACACCTAACTACAAAAACGGCGAAAATTACGGATAACGACATCGACCTCACTGAGGGAGAACTCGACACCTCAACACTTGGTCCAGCACTGGAAGAAGCACTTAGCACAAATCTATCCAGAAGCCAGTCACAAAGAACTGCAAGTCCGGTGACACCTGAGCCTGCCTCACCAACAGGATCTCAGGAACCCGAAACCCCAAGACCAGGAAGGATGTCAGCCTCGGGGCCAGCAACGGCCTGTAGTGGAGCAGGAATTCAACTAGCAGGATTTACAACTGCACAGTTCCAAGAGATCTTGACCCTGATAAACAACTAGGGAGAAACAATTAAGAACCGGTTCAAGGTCGAGAAACCCCGTACTTTCCATAGAACAAGGACCAAACTACAAACCTTCTTAGTGCAATGCCAATTATGCTTTGAAGCGACACAAGAAACATGACATACAGAACGCATCACCTACGTCAAGAGCTTGCTGAGGGATGCAGCAGCAAGCTGGATAACCCATTTGCAGAAGGACGCAAGCCGGAGACCTGGCCTACATATGAGGATTTCACTACAGCCCTCAAAGACCAGTTCGGTGATGTGGATGCGGAAAATGCAGCTAGGACAAAGCTTGACCGCCTGAGGCAAGGCAAAGAACCATTCACGGAATACTGGAGTGACTTTCGCCTCACGGCTACAGAGGCGAATGAGGATGATGATACAATAAGACGCCAATTGCTTAAAGGAATTAACCGAACGCTCCAAGACGCATGAGCAGCGGACTACATGGTGGGGGCAAATGTCGATGCCCTTGCAGCATGGGCAATCGAAAAACAAAACCGGATCAACATGATCAAGTACCTCCCAGGAAACAACAGTAACTTTATCCAACAACAGGAAACACGCAGGAATAATAACGGAACCTGGAAGTCGGGCAATAATATGGAAATCCGAGTCGACACAATGGACCTGGATGCTACCAGAAGACGCCCACGACTAAACCTCTCACGAGCGGAGTTTACAAGAAGAAGGGACAACAACCTATCCCTGGGATGCGCCAGACCTGGGCACAGATTTAGTATTTGCCAAAATGCAGGAGATGAGAAGGACTATACCAGGCAGTTCAACAGTAAGACCAACAATAATCGTTGGAAACCATGAACCAACCTACACGAAATGGAGATCAGAGAAACACCTGAAGAGTCGGGAAACGAAGAAAGTCCCCAGTAAGGGATGGGCTGCGGGACAACAAAATCAAAACCATCGGAATCGGTAACATCTACATGGCACTTACAAACATGGAAACATTGGAACAAGAAAAAGACCATGCCATGGTCAAAATGCGTTTACATGGCAAGGACAAGACAGTCATCATTAATGGCATGATTGACTCGGGCACTACAGAAAACTTTATTGATTAGGAATTCAGCCACAAACACGGCATACGAATAAAGAGAGCGAAAGAAATATTGGAAATCTACCTTGCAGACGGGGAGCCAAGCGCTATGGGACCAATTACCCATATAGTGGAAGTACCTATGGACATCGGCAGCCATAGGGAAGTGGCCACCTTCTATATTTGAGACCTACCCAACCATGAGGCAGTGTTAGGGCTGCCATGGTTAAGAAGACACAACTACAAGATTGATTGGGAAAGCAACAAGATTACATTCGATAGCGAGAGGTATACAACGGTATGCCTAGAAAGCTAGCTAGCAGTGGACCTAGTCACCGAAGCAGAAGCCCGGGAAGAGAATTAACCATGCAATTCTCCAAGATCCAGGCCAAGGATGTCCAGAACATCAAAATCTAAAGATTAAACGAAACAGCAACAATACCCACCAAGGGATAATCAAAGGCAGCAGGACACGATATGTATGCGAGCGCAAGAGTCATGATACTGTCAAAAGACCAAAAACTTGTCAGTACCGGAATAGCCATCAAACTACCGGAAAGCACCTATGCGCGGATTGCTCCATGAAGCAGGTTGACAGTTAAACATTTAATTACTGTCAACGCGGGAGTAATCGATGCCGATTATATGGGTGAGATCAAGGTAGTACTGGTTAACTTGGGAAAAGATAACTATACGGTTGAGCCAGGAAATAGAATCGCACAGTTAATCTGTGAAAAGATTGTCATAGGACAATGCGAAGAAGTGGAGCAACTGGCTCCCACTTTGAGAGGCGAAGCTGGATTTGGAAGTACCGACAAACCAGATCGCTAAAGAATCTAGATCAATGAGATCTAGGCCACATCCTTCGGCAAATTCTATCGAAGTGGCAAAGTTACTGGAATCCTCAAATGGGATTACGAGACAAACCAACCTAGTCAGATCGAAGCGATCAATATCAGCACCGAGTTAGCCATCAAGGCCAAGAAAGGACAAGAAAAAGAGAATTCCAGAAACATCATACTAAAGGAATATCACCAGTACCTGGACATGTTCAAGGAAAGAGAAGAAACTCGGCTGCCCCCACATTGTCCCTAGGTCGACTTGGAGATCAACCTCAAGAAAGGGGAAACAGTGCCAGCAAAAAAGTTATCCACATTAAGAGAAAAAGGATTGTAAGAGCTGAGAGAATACATCCACGTCAACAAAGACAGAGGATGGATTTGGGACTTTTACGCAAATGGTGGATCCCCAATCCTGTTTGTGAAGAAGAGAGATGGCAAACTACGACTCTGTGTGGACTACCAAGGACTCAATGAAGTCACCAAACTAGATCGATACCCGCTGCCATTGATAGAGGAAGCACTGGATCGACTCCAAGGAGCCAAAATCTTCACGAAATTGGATATTTGGAACGCCAACCACAATATCAGGATCAAGGATAGAGATGAATGGAAGACAACATTCACAACAAAATATGGAATATACGAATATACGGTGATGCCATTCGGTCTCAAAAATGCACCTGCAGCTTTCCAAAGATGAGTCAATCGGATCCTGGGTTAATTTCTTGACATCTGCTGTATCGTCTACCTGGATGATATCTTGATATATTCAGAAAACCTGGAACAACACAAAACCCAAGTCCGCAAGGTTATGGAAGCCTTAAGAAAGGAGGGACTCACACTTAAGCCATCCAAGTGCGAGTTCCATAAAGAACGAACAGAATACCTAGGATTCATTTTCGACAAAGAAGGAGTCAGTGTCGACCCTGTCAAAACCTAGGCCATATGGGAGTGGAAGCCACCAGAAACCAAAACAGGCATTCAATACTTTATGAGATTCTGGAACTTCTATCGACGATTCTTAGAAGGGTTCAGTCGGATAGCGAAACCCTTATATGAACTCACAAAAAAGGACGTTATGTGGAACTGGACAGAACGACAACAGCAAGCATTCAACCAGTTACGGCGACGGTTGACATCAGCTCCAGTCCTGGTACATTATGACCCTGAGAAAGAGATCATGATAGAGACAGATGCATCAAAGAATGTATGCTCTGGCATATTATCACAAAAGGGGAACGATAGAAGATGGCAATCAGTTGCATACCGTTCGAAAACGATGTCGCCCGCAGAATGCAACTACGACATACACGACAAAGATCTGTTAGCAATTGTACAAGCTCTAAAAGAATGGAGAAGATATGCTAAAGGAAGTCGACATCGAGTGATGCTACTTACCGACCATAAAAATCTGGTACCCTTTACCAGGACAAAGGAACTCAATGACCGACAAATTCGCTGGAGCGAAACACTCAGCCAATATGATATCAAGATACAATACTGAGCTGGAAAAGAAGGAGGTAAACCAGATGCTCTAACAAGAAGAGCGGAAGACATCCCTGGAAAAGGCGACCAAAGGATTCGACAGAAACACAGGATCCTCCTAACAACTGAACACTACTTTGAAGCAATGGTCGTAGTGAGGTTTACAGAAGACGATGCAGGAATTCGCAAAGCAAGCAAAACTGATACACAAATAAGGGCAATCTACGATGCCCTAGAAAGAGGAGACAAGGAGATGAAAGGAGTAGCACTTGGAGCATGCGAATGGAAGGAAGGATACCTTTGGTATCCAGGGAAAATCTGGCTCCCTGAAGAAGAAGCGATAGGGACAATGATAATACGACACAACCACGATGCACCAACAGCAGGCCATGGAGGGACAAACAAAACTACCACCCTCTTAGCTCGGCAATATTACTGGCCAAGGATGCGTGACGATATCAAATGATATGTTAAAAACTGCAATATCAGCCAAAGAACGAAAGCAATCCGGCATGCGCCATACGCATTACTGCAGCCAAACGAAGCACCCCACCAACCATGGAAATCCAAAGCAAAGGACTTTATCCCCGACCTTCCGATATCAGTCGGTTATGACGCCATACTGGTAGTGATTGACTGATTAACGAAAATGAGTCATTTTATACCTTGCAACAAAGATATGAATACGAAGGACTTTGTGCAAATATTCCTGAAGGAAATATTTTGCATACATGGACTGCCACAAGATATCATCACAGATTGAGGAACCTTGTTCACATCGGACCTATGGAGAGAAACGACGAAATCGTTAGGGATAGAAAGGAGGTTGAGTACCGCTTTCCACCCTCAAACCGATGGACAAACCGAGAGGACAAATGGCATACTAGAACAATACCTACGAGCCTACATCAACTATCAACAAGACGACTGGGCCGACCTACTACCACTGGCTGAATTTGCATACAACAACGCAAAACAGGAAACAATAAAGACCATACTATTTATAGCGAATTATGGTCACCACCTGGAGCATGAGGCAATTGGCCACATGATACTGAAAGAAAGGACTGATAAGGAAGAGATGGGTCAGCTGTACAGTATCATACATCAGGAAATGGTCTGTAGACAATTACGACAAAAAGAACACTACGAGAAACACACAAAACCTGATCCGAATCTCCAGTCAGGTGACATGGTCTGGTTACTGCCAAGGAATATAAGGACCACAAGACTATGCAGAAGCTGGATTACAAGAAAATCGGACCATTCGAGATCCTTACGAAGGTTGGCACAAGTGCCTATAAATTGGCCTTGCCCCAACAGATGAAGGTCCACAACATCTTCCAGATCTCACTTCACGAACCATATCACTGCAATCAAGTTCCCTCACAAAAGCCATCACCACCACCTCCAATCGACATAGAAGGAGAAAGCGAGTACGAACTCCAAGAAATTATTGATTCACGCATACACCGAAGACGCCTACAATACAGTGCCAAGTAGACTGGCTACTCACCAGAACACGACAAAACTTGGTACTCTGCGGACAACTTCAACAATGCCAGCATCGCCATTGAACGTTTCCATTAGTAGTACCTAAGAAAACCCTGAATGGGTTACAGTCAAGATCGAGCCCGTAGAGGAAACGACCTTGGCACCTGGCGAGGGTTAGGGCGATAGCCCAAGAGCTATCACACCAACCAGCCCCCCATATGCAACGCAGGAGGAAAGACAGAAGCATGCAGAACATAATGCTCTTTCATGGAGTGCCTGCTACAATGACCATTGCCACGTTGATACACGCGATAAGGAAGGAGGTTATTGGTTTCCTAAACAACCAAAGATACGCAAACAACAACAACCCTACAAGGAATCGTCCTGGATCCACTGCTTCAAGGATAACTGCCGTGTACCTCGACACGACAAAATCGATCCCGTGTACTACCCAAGACCCACGGGGGAAGCAGCACCCCTGAATGAAATGGATGCACGCATACGAAAGAGGAAGGCGACTGTGAGAACACAGTTGAGGAGCGAGGAGGGCGCAACAAATGAAACAGATACTAGCTCAGATATGGGATGTCTGGAACAACAACTTGAGGGGTTACGAAACCAACTTGGCAACGCCGAAGCCACAATTCGGAACCAAAGAGAGGATATGCGGACCTACAAGAGGATGATTGCCGAACGAGATCGAACCATCAGAGCGGCAAACCTAAGCTTGGAAGAGGCCCGGAAAGGTTGGCAGCATGCCGAACATCAGGTTAGGAAGTTGAAAAAGGAATTGCGAAGGTTTGGAGAAAGCCTGACGAAGATAGGACGTTGAGCCTGATGGGACACTGGCTGATCGGAGAGGAGAGCTAATATCACGATTGGTGACTAAGCAAGGCAGGATTTCGCATGACTCATAGTTATGAGTCATAAGGTTATTATATTTCGCACTATGACTCATTAGAAGTCATGGGGTTTCACATGATGCACAATTGTGCAAATCATTATTAAATTTTAATTGGTTGATTTTGCGCACGACTCACACTTCTGAGTCATATGATGTAATGAGTTTCGCACATGACTCACATTATGAGTCATTGGTCTCGCGCATATGACCACTTTGGGGCACATGACTGGTTTTACGAGTTATGATTGGATTTGCAACGTTGGGCAGTTGACTCATAGGGGTCAGCTGATGGATCTTATACTATGACTCAATATGAGTCATCGAGGTTAGGTGACTCATAGGTATGAGTCACTGGGGTTAGGGTTGAGGGAAGAGTGCCTATATAAGGACTCTAGGCGGCCTGTATCTAGGACTCTTCACGCAACCATCCAAGTTATTTCCTATACAATTACTTTACCTCTTTACCTCCCTACTCATCTATTGGCATTGTGCCATAGGAACTATAGGGTTTGGCTATCCATACAACGTAGGCATATGCCTAAGACCAATAGTGGAAACCCGCCTGGTACTACTCGTTGCAATAGTTCTCCTACCCTGGTGGATGAGATTAGCGCCACGCCCTATACCGGACTATAACAATGGCCCGGTCATATTCATCCAACCCAAAGAGAAGTAGTTACCTCTTGCACGTCAGCTTACCGCATAGGATCGTAACAAGAACCAACTCAAACCCTAAAAACATGCCTATCATGGTCTACAGACCTATCGGAACAGGTTGATCAGGAGAGGTATCGCAATACGATACGGTATCAAACCTATCGTAAGTCTTAAGTCATTCTCTATGCCATCTACAAGAAATCAGGAAAGACGGTAGTATCCAGATAGGTCACCAACCAAGCTCGCCACTTGGAGGTCTAGGGCGCTGTTGGTAGGTTCCACAATGGACTACCTAAGTTTAAGTGGCAGAACGAGGAATAACATTTCCTCTGATAATTAGTTCACACCATTAGTGAATAAAGATGCCATGACTTATCGATAAGCTGCGGGGGTAACAATATTCTCAGGGTCAAACAGTTTTCAAACTTACGATTGAAGGTCGGAAACGGTTGGAAGCATATTAAAATATTGAAATTAGAAGTAGTCTGCTAACACACAGACACAGGATATAAATTTCGTAGTAACTATCGTGCTTTAGCTATCATCAATTAACGGAGTAGAGATCTTATCAATAATATAAGTTTCACTCAGAATCTTTTACCTATGAGCCTTCTTAGACAATATGTGTTTACAAAGAAAGATTACAAGTCTAAATGGATTCGGTTCTCCTTAGAATCGACTACCCAGAAGATAAGTCAGCTATGGACACCTTGGCTCTTGAAATACCATTTAGAGAACTCTATTATAAAATAAACTATATAGAAACATACTTAAAAATTGCTTACTAGCCTCACAATTTACTCAACTGATTTGAAACCTACTAAACGATTGATGAAAGGTAAGAGATCCAGAATTGTGTCATATATAACTTGGATGCAACAGGATTTTAGATTAAAATTGTAAGAGACTAATGAATTATAACCTAAGATTTCAAACTGCTAATTCTACCTTTAAGGCCTTATTAATCGCAAACTAGTATCAGCTTGTAAAATTATTAGTGGTAACAATACAGTTTTAGCGCCAATGATCACTATTCCAGCAATTATTTACTGTAATGGGGGCACCCTATAGGAAGATGGATCCTAAGGTTGCGACCGCACCAAAAGACTCAACGCAAAGTTCACAGAAGGTAAAGATAAAATAATAGAATCAAATAATAAAACTTAATATCGTTAAGCCAGAGCTTCACTCAATTCACGTCTTCTCGAGAGGATTGTTGGTTATCAGAGTAGAGTGCTGTTCTCGTTTACTTAAGTAGAATTATAAAGCCAACGACACCCATCCCTACTCCGACCGTTAAGAGAGCTCCCTTCTCCACTCAGGGATCATCTGACACATGGCCCTTCCGGAATTAACTTCAGGGCCTGTGGATCGCTCGGATAAGTTGAGTCAGTTTAATCATAAAGATTTTCTGCAATGCATTTTGATTATACCTGCAGGAGAGAAAAACCTTTCCGATCGCCGTCTTGTCAATGGCCAACTGACAATCCGACTTTGAACCCAATCCTAGGTATGAGACTCAGTAGCCCTATGGCTTTTCCGTCTATGCAAGCACTGCAGTCAACCGTGTGTACTTGGCCTATCGGCAGCTTTTCTTGTGACTGCGTAGCTCCCCCGGTAAGTGTCTTTACTGAGTTGGCTAAATAGGCGCTACCTATAGCCAACCGTTCAGGGATCACCTTAGCCGTGATAAGACTGAATGCCTCATAGAGTCCTGTAACGTCCCTCAGTAATGGTATAGCGCCTGGGCTATCGTTGTGTAAGCAGTAGAGTTTTATCCGAACAAACTTCCATTTATCCCCGACTCTCAGATAGCTATTCCGTGGGACCCACATACCTCCCATAGGGATTATAGGCACCTAGAGTACCCTCGGAAGGCCATCTGATGTCAATACAACCCACTTGCCCGGGTCGGCCGTCGCCCACCCCTATATATATCCGGCGGACAGCATCAGGTCGGAAGGACGGCGGTGACGTATACGGAGTTACGCTACCACCTTCGATTTCTCAGGTTTATTAGGCTTTTACCAACTGTCACCCTTTCCCACCCGTCGCAAGGGGCGAACGTGGGAGCCGCAAGGGGGTATTGGATGCGCCAAAATCACTCCAACCACCCTGAGTACTTGTAGTAGGATTTCGCGTTTCGCGTAACGTTATGGGAGGGTAACTTGAGGTCTACGATTTCATCCCTGATCCCCAAGGTAGGGTAACTGGGCCCTATCATGCTGCAAATCACTGCGGAAGTCTGTGTAACAACCCTTAGCGTTACCAGCAGGTTGCGCGTAACTGAGCTATTTATTACACGCGATTCCACGAACTAGAAACACCTGGTTACACGAATGTAGCACGCCCGGCGGCCTCTACACTGCTTACCATGTTTTCCTAGGGCTCCATGTTACACTGCCTAAGTGGTTACCCTGCCTAACTGAGGAGATGGGTTACCCTATCTAAAGGGTTACCCTGCCTAACCAGGCTTCCGGGTTACCCTACTCAAGAGGGTTACCCTGCCTGACTGTAGCTCCGGGTTACCCTGTTTAGCGGGGTTACCCTACCTAAGTGTGCACCAAGGTTACCTGGCCTTGCTGGGTTACCCTATCTAACTAGGTACCTAAGCACCTTTTCTTCATGAAAGGTACTTATGGTTGCTATGTCACTTTGCAGGTGTCTGGTACCGTTCATGTCCACGTCCTGGTAGGACCACTGGCTGGGCTGAGGTTCGGTAAGCTATACCAACTGATCTAGGGGTCGTTACATTCACCCAGAGTATTGGTATATGACAAATTCAATTCAGCATAATTACCTGTGAGGTAGGTCACAAAATGATACAGCAATAATGAGTTCTATATTATGAAGTGGCTAGTGCACTTTGAAAAGATTTCATCTGCAAGTGTAACCTACCCCCAAGTATCTAGAGAATCCCAAATAGACTCTGAAGATACTATTAGTATAGGGGGAGAAGTGTCGATGCATAGGTTTTCAATTGACCAGGTCAAAAGGTATAGAACTAATAGAGTGACTGTTCAACTTGTAGTATTAAAGATGATAGTCCTGTGAGGCTTGGGAGTCTGAATCCTTAAGGGATTTCAAGCTCATTAAATACAAAAGATTGTAGCTAGGAAAACTTAACAAAAGCCCAAACATCCTGCCCAACAAAAATACTTACAGAGGAAGCATAACAGAGTAACCATATTGCAAAAGCAAAGGGTCAAAAAAGACAGGATGGAGCAAATAAAACAAGTAATAGAATTCAAACTAGAAGGAACAAGAGATCAGTAATAATATACAAATCGCGTGGGTATAGCAGGAGGATAGCGATACCCAAATGGATAGAAGCAAAGAGGGGTAGTGTTAACCAAAACAAAGAAAGAATAACCATTTAGGAAGTCAAACCCATTAAGGAAGGGACAACCATATAGTAGCGCTTATCAGGTATATACCCAAATAAGTAATAACCAACATCAGGTTAGTAGTAATGGTAGAAACATAGTTGGATTATATTACATTCCACTTAAAAGAAATAAAAAAAAACAAAACAAAAAGGAATATCTTAAAGGGCTTAATGACCAACCTGCCTTTGGAGCATTCCACTCAATTTCAAAATATATAACTTAATCAGTAAACATATATCCATCACTAGTGTCACAACCTTGCACCTTTATTAGCCCCTTTGTAGTGAAGATAATACCATGAAGCAGTTAGCCTTCTATCTCAGACTCATCCAAGGTGGGGAGTGTTGTTCTGGTATCACATTCTAAGTAGTCTGAGTCTTGGAGAGGTTTCCAAAATCAGTCAGAGTCAAGCTCAGGTGAGAGGAGGGCATAGTCTGGTTTCTCAAGGGTCCAAGCAGAGAAAGTCTTGCCATGGGACCAGTGGAGTCTGAAAGGTATAGATTCATTGTAGGTATCGAACCAGAATGATTTGAAGAGGATACCAGCATCTTCGAGGTTGTAGGGGGGTTCCCATGTTGCTTTGATTTCTTCCTAGCCTTTTCAGTGGATTAAGAGCTGACTCTTATTGCAATAGATTTGATCTTTGAGTATCTTTTCGATTTCCTATTGCTCTTGTCCACTGGAGTCAATGGTGAAAGGATCTTTGGATATGGGTTCAGGTATTCCTGGGAAGGCTGAGGGTTTTGGTTTTAGGAAAATGTGAACATGGCTGTGATAGATCCATGGGTGTATTCCTGCTATCACTCTGGGAAGAATGAGTTTGTACTTGTTGTGTCTGTCAGGTCCTTCGCTCACTGAGAAAGGTCCTAACCAAGGTCCAACTAGTTTGTTATTTTGTCCATGTTACACATATGGGAAATGGTACAAACTAGTTGATGTGATAGTATATAGAACCGGGAGGTTACTATATGACTACAACCCATGCTGGCAAGAAGTAGTGTCTATAGCAGAGCTGCTCAGCCTCGGTGAAAGATCTAAACTCTAATGTATGGAGTACTATGACTCTTGATATTCCGCATGCATATGCACTTGAGTGCACATATGCAGGAAAGACAGCTATCCAGACTGATCAACTGGTATTCTGTAAGATATTTGCACCTGGGCTACATCTACTTGAACTTAGTTCATTTGGCAAATGAATCGAAGGCTATTTACTGGTGGAGTGCTAGACCCCCTCAGAATACTAAATAGTTCGGGGCATCATTTGCCCAAGCGGGGCATACATTTTCAGGGTCAAACTGGGTTTCCACTTACCATGACCCTGGCCAAAATATCTAAGGATACTTCATATATATGGCTAACATAAGTACCGGGAGAATTGTATAAATAGTTAGCAGTTCCCGATAGTTAAGGGACACACGCTCCGCGCCCTCTATTTTCCTCCCGCTTGAAACTCTTGCCCCTTTTAGCCAAACAAAACTTCGCCCTTTTGTGTGGCAACAGCCACGACACACCAAATCTTGCCCCTCGCTTAGGCTTCACTCTTTAGCGACACAGCCCCACTTCCTGTGTAACAGTGATGGCCACAGCTTCCCCTGGCCCCTCCAGGTCAGCCTCGCGCACCCAGCACCGCACAGCCCCCTACTCAGCCCACTCCTCCCGCGCCAGCACCCCTGGACCCCTCCCCGACCACCTAATTGCAACCCAAAACCTGCTAGACGCTATAGTCACCCAGTTTAGCCTCTCCCAGGAATCCTTCCCTGCGTTTGACAACTCCCTCCCCCATAACCTTTCTGACAGGGAAGCCACCATCATACCACTCCTCTGCACCGCCCTCTCTGGAATCAATGAGGT
>QFET01005048.1:0-14716 GCA_003316355.1 Tuber calosporum | reverse complement strand
CCGGCCGAGCCGATTCCCTACTTTCCATTTTCCTCTTAATTCCATGAGATCCAGTCTCCCAAAGAACTGGAGATAACGGAGGTTTCACTGTAGCGTCTTGAAGGGATCGTGGGATTTTATCAATCCCGAGAAAGATACCGCTGGGCCGTCACGTGCAGTGCTCTATGGAGAAGGCGTAAAGTTCAGGTCTTTCCTCACTTTTTTGCTCTTGTTATTGGTAATTGGCCAGCAGAGAGAGAAGGTAGTTTATCAAGATGAAGTAGATTTGTGACTATGACAAACGGAAATGAGTTACCGAGTCTATAGGCTTCGCCCCTACTCCCCGTTTTACAGATACCGTATACCTTCCCACCTTCCCACCTCTAATGAATAAACCTAGTGTCACAAGCCACCGTAGCACTGAGTTCCACCCGAAGAGTCACACAGCCCGGTGGTGTAAATCGGTATGGTGTGCTGGTGAAACCTTTGTGCCAGATCTTTCGGAGGATTATACCACCTCTCCGGGTAAAGGATCTGGAACGGGGGGGGGGATTGGAGGGGGCGGTAGGAGAGTTGGAAGTATGAGAGTTATCAAGCGCTCTAGCGTCAAGTCGGGCATGAGTTCATGATTGTGGGATTCTTACCACACAAGAAGGGGAACAAGCAACTTTTGATATCGTAGATATTATGTCTGGAATACAATTATGAAGAAAAGAACAAGCAGAGAAGACAGTAGAGCGAGGTGAGAAAGCATTGAAACCTATTTTCGCGAGAGGAAGAAAGAGAGATCAGGAGCAACAAAAAAGCCTCCGTAACATACCCACAATTACCCCAAGTTAACAATTATCCATATCCGCAGACTTCCAGCACTATGACACTATCCCATATATCGCTTACGCAAACAAACCCATGACCTTGCTAGCAACCTTTGCAACGGGGCTTTTCTTCGACAACCCATCCTTCTTGACAGCTCCGGCTTCCTCCTGCACGTCCCCTTGGGCCACAAGTGCATCTTCGGCAGTAGGAGCGGTGGTAGTGGCGATCTCCTTATCTTTCTCTTTGCCAATAGCTTTATCCTTCCCCTTTCTCTTTGCAAGAAAGGGGAAGAGGGAATGGAGTTTTATCCTCTCGGTGAGGCGGCGGGCTGGAGCTATATCCACCAAGAACACGGATTAGCCATCCATTTAGAAAGATTGTTTGAAGGGAGTAATCGGAAAGCAGCTACATTTCGCAACGGAAGTCGCTGCAGGCACCGAAGAGGAATTAGTCTCGGTGATTGCGTCGGGAGAGTGCTGGTCGGATGAGAGCATAGTGAGGCCGGCGGCTTGGGTGAGTTTGGAAGATTGGGGCTCGGAAGCGGCAGTGTCCATTTTTTGTTGAAATTGACTTATCTGGTGAAGGAAGGGATTAGGATATTAGGGTGTTTGCGCGAAAAGATGGAAGGAAGTGGATGGAGGAGTGGGGGAGAAGAAGGGGAAGGTACTTTGCTTTGTCAATGTTTGTGTGTTTGTTGGTGGTGAGTGCTTGTTTGTCGACTGTGCTTAGGGAGGGAATGGAGGGAGAGGAAAGAGTGGGAATGGGAAAGGGAAGGAGGGAAGGGAAAGGAAGGGAAAGGAATTTGCAAGTGGAAGGTGGAGGGTGTTGTGCAAGCTTGCGTGGCTGCATAGTATGCCCCGATGGCAGCAGCCCAGGGTATTGGGCTTGGGGGACGAAATCAAGCTTCTTGTGCGGCACCCTCTCTCTCAATTCTAAGAGGCGATAGGTTTGACTGGCTGCTGGGCTCCATTTTGGTATGATACCCACAAAAATACTCCTTGCAGCTTTTGACATTTGGCTCGAGGCAAAAGGGTTTGTTGGAAATTCTCCGATTGGTCGGGAGGTATGATTGGTTGGACGAGCCCAAGATTCTAGTCGGTCTAGACGGATACTATGATAGAGGCGGCCCCTTAGTCCAGAAATATTTTCCATTGGGGGTTTGTATTATATTATGATAGTCTATGTTTTTTTCAATTTGACGGAGAAACCCTTCGGCTTGTGATCGACGGGAGGTTGGTTTGCTTGTGCTAGTATCATGGAAAATGGTTCGTTGAAGCCATTTGGCAACTGAGTGGATTAGGAGCCCACCTCAACTGGGCTTCTTAAGGGAACCCCCTCAGACTGGATAACGAGCGCCAATAAGTATCACTGAAGGCACTATTTTGTAAGTAGATCTCTAGTTTTTATTATTATGAACAAAAATCCCTCTCTATTCAAAAAACTCCCACAAAAAAGTCTAGACCACTAAAAACAGGAGAAAATTAATATATAGGAACCCCTACCCACAATTTTTATTATCATTGAACATGAGAACCATCCGCATGTATGGCAACGACGCACAAAGCCCGCAGTGTCGGATGGGTAGCCAGGCGCGCCTAAGCAGCGGCGCCCTTCATCCCAAGGGTGTCATCAAGTGGCCCACCAGCCCTACGCTTAAAAGCAATTTTGACCCCGTCAAGAACGACAAGCAACAAGAACATCCCTTGAATTTTGTGCTCGTCAACAATCTCAAATTCGAAGTTGAGGAGAATTTGCGCAGCAGCCTTAATAATATAATCAGTCACCGCCTTCCCAGGAACCAAGGGGAGAGAGCGCCTAGAAGGCAACGAGGAAAGACAAACCTTAACAAGCTGAACCATTGCAATGTTCTTTCCCAAGCACGCTCTAGCACCCTGGCCGAAGCTGAGCCCATAGCGGTCGAGTTTGAATGCGCTCTCAGGATCCAACCAGCGTTCGGGCTTGAATTCCAAGGTATCCATACCCCAGAACTCTTCGTTTGCGTGGACACACCAAGCGCTCATTCCGACAGTGGTCCCCTCCGGGAGGTAGTGCCCGCAAACGGTACGACCACCGGCAGGGACTGCACGTGGGAGGTTGAAGCCGGCCGGAGGGTGAAGGCGGATGGTCTCCTTGACGATCGCGTGGAGGAGGGGCGCGCTAGCGAGTTCTTTCCAAGTTGCTGGGGTAGAGAGCTTTAAGGAGGTCAATTCGGCAATTACCGCATTGTAGACGTCTCTGTTGCGAGCAAGGTTGATCAGGATGGCACGGAGAGCCACCGAGGCAGTGTCTGGGGCGGCGAGACTGGAAACATTAGTTTTGGAAGAAAAAATAAGGACGAAAGGTGTCTTACATAAAGATGTAGGCATGGTTGCTGACAAGGAAACATTAGTCTGAAGTTGTGAATAAGGGAACCTGTGAACATACACAATCTCTCCCATGGGGAGAGTATGCCCATCTCTATACTGCGATTTGAGCAGCCCGTCCAAAAGATCGCGGCGCCCGGAAGAGTTGCCGTGGTTCAAGCGCTTCGTAATATTTGCCTTGATGTTCTGTTTTCATTGTCAGCCTACCCCCCACAATGGCAGCAAACAGACCGGTGTGTGACAAACCCTAGCGTAATGATTCATTCCGGACTTCTTGATCCAATCGTTTTGTGTAATCGGCCAAATCCAGGGAAGGTAAGACCTGTCTTGTCAGAAATTCCTCAGCCAGCAAGGTAGCTCAAGGGGCCTACAAAAAGGGGCTCAAGAGCAACATCTGTCTGAGGTCCCTGAGACTCCCGTCGACGTCAAGACCAGTCTTGCAAAACCCGTATGCCTCTCCAAAAACCAGATCGGTGATCATATCATAAGTGAAGTACTCGCTCCAAACAGTAAAGTCACAGACACTCCCCTTCTGGGCAAAGTTCATGTCAAGCGCGAGTATGAAGTCTCTAATAACATTGTCAAAGTGGCTCTCCGCCATGAGAGTTGAAGTCATGCTGTAGTCTTTGGCAATCGCACGACGTCCTTCGGCATGGGTTTTGATATCACGTTCGACGGCAAGGTTGAAAAAGCCATTTGGAAGAGCAATGTCGTACCTAGACATTATAAGCAATGACCGAGGTAGTGATAATGATAAACCCACATATCACACTTTGCATAGCCTTTATCCCCATGCGCATATATCTCGCTCGTAGCTTGAGGATCCCATATAGATACTTCGTTTGGTGCAATGCGTACAACATCTCCGTACTTGCGATGGAGGTTTGTCAAGTCGTTATGAAAGTTTCCCTTGACAACGGCGTACCAGAAGCGGTAGAGTGGAGAGCAGGACGCAAGCCACGGACCAGGAACGTGCTTCAAGGGAGTGTCATTACGGGTTTTGTGAAGGTGAAGGCCAAGCTTAATCAGGATATATATAAAAACAGCTCCAAGGATCCCGGGTAGAAACATGAGTAGGTAACCCCACAGAGATTCTGCGGGAGAAAGAGTCAAGAGCGCAGTGAGATACTTGGCCGTGATGTTTCCTGGCCCCGCTTTCTGAGCCGCAGACTCCAGGAGAAGGCCCCTGAGAGCAGCTTCACTAGAGTGGATAACCTTGGCCATTTTGATCGAATGACTTTGTCAAGGGGGAATGTATCGGTCAGCACAGCAGAGCACAAACCAAAACGAAAAGGAGATATGGCGTAGGGGAATACCGTTAAAAGAGTGTGGAGTGCGTACTTATACAGTAGGCGGATAAGCGAGTGTGGAGTGCGGATTTAAACCACAGGTGTGATTGTGGGGGAGGTGGAAAGATGGGGGATGGGAAGATGGGGGAAGGAGAGTTGAGAGGAAAGTTGAGAGGAAAGTTGGGAGGAACGTTCGTACTTAAGACAACTCTGAAGAGCGGCTAGTGAAAAGGAACCCTAATCGTTTCATTCCTAGTATCATATGGCACCCAGCAGGAGCTTTGCCACGAAATTCTCTTCATTGAGGTTAAGGTTTGCATCGTGGTATGGAAGGGCAGGCAATCAGTCTCATTCAACCTTCCAAGCCCAGCCCACTACGGACGGGTAAGGGGAAAGGTTCTGGGTAGCGTCTTTGATAGTAGGAACGAAAGCCACGAAATAGGGAGTGGGTGTATGCAAGTAAGCGGTTGAAGAATCACGACTTGGGACGGCATTCAACCAACTTGGGCTTCTACAAATTTCCTGATTCTTACCGCAAATCTTAGCAACACTGGAACTGGGGGATCGAATGAAATGACAAATCTGCCCACTAATCAGGGGCTGCAGTATCGACCACCAACTGTTCAATGGTGGGGTATTGTAATAATTGTCACGACAAGCGTCCTTCCAAGTCACCAATTGTGTTACTCTGGCCGAGACTACCTTGCATAGCATCACCGATTCCCTTCTAGAGATGAAAGTGTTTCTTATTGCACACTTAGATGTGGCGCAAGGCAAGGAGTGCTGGCCAAGGTGGGGGGGAAGAACGCCTCAAATAAAAGAACAGTCGTCACTTAAGCGCGGGAAATTTTATATCCCACCCTGGAGCCGCCTTGCTGCTGATCGGCTGAAGCGAGAGACTGCTGGCTCGCAGTGGAAGCGCCAAACCCCACCCCACGCCGGGGATCAATCAATACAAGAACGAAGCCCAGGTAAGCCGGGTCCCAGAGAATAAGTTGCGAGGAGTCTGCCGCTATTCTAGAATTCACTTAATTGTATCTCACTTTGTGGTCTGCCATGATAGTCTGCGTGTTTCCAGCTTTCCCCGTGTCTCCAGGCATCCATTGTTAGGCGAGGTGACATCCCCTGCTATGCGCTACAACCACTTCTACCATAGCATCCTTGTGGCCATGATACTGGAATACCAGGTGAGATTTCTCTTCTTGTAGGGAAATTTGCACTGACCCCCAATCAAAGCGAGGGGATAACGCGTGAAGAGGAGAGGTTATTCACGAGGAGCGACCCTCCCAGCTGGCCGTTCAACATATCATTCGAGTGTGTAATATTTGCGATTCAGAGGTGTGAACTAGATATATTTCACCCTAACAAGTCATGGAAAAAGACGATTTCCACATTAGTTCTATTGGGGAGTTTTGGCAATCGTTCACTAAAATGAACCCAAGAAAAAAGCTCCCAAGTTGTATATAGAAGCCGACTCGGCAATCGACCCAATCTTGATTATTTTGTGCTTTTCTGTCCTCGAGTCCCACTGCCGTTAGAACTGGGATAATTGAAGCTCGCGCTGAGAGGTCAAGATAAGGTGGAGCGTTTGTAAATTGACGGATGTTATCAAAGTGGTCAAAGGAAGGGACGGTGTCAAGCTCCTGTGTTCGGAGTTCCTCTCTCAATTGGCATAACAGTTGGGACGATACTGGCATGGGTGTTCCGTACGGCCAACAGGGTAGGGAATTGGGAATTCGGAAGACCGAGTAGCCGAGGAGCTTGGGAGAAAGCTCGCCAGCCTGTACACCGATGGGCTCCATTGGAAGGAAGTTTTCGCTCCTCGGTCGGTGCAAGAGTTGGCGACTCAAGAGAGACGTAGGGTTTTCTTTGGGAAAAGTCATTCTTCGGCTAGATCTCCGCAGCCGGGAGTAGGTTGATTCTGGCAGTGTTTTTTTGAACGTCGCTCAAGATTTGCGGCTGTCAGTTTTCTTTTGCATCAGGGCAGCCCCAACCGCCTTACCCAAAGACATTTTCTCAGAGTCTTGTGGAGGTTGCAGCCGCTTGGGCAGTCTGCGCTCAATGCGTGAGCCTTGCCGTATTCAGCCGGCTAGGCTGCATTGTTTAGTTGCAGCGTTAATAGGAACTTTCCTCAAGGCGCTTCAAAGTAATCGGATCTTCTCGAGTACCCATTGCTAACACACCCTGTTGCACAAAGGCTTTGCAGGTGGTTGAAGTAAGACAGACAAGCATTAGAACTTCTAACAACTTCCAGCAGATATGGAAGCTGGATAGGTACAATATCACTGCCGGAGGGGTTTATTGTTGTTCGGATGGTTTTTGACCCTGCATTTTCGAATGCAGATCTCGTTGATCATTGGGGCCATTGTGGCCGAGTAAAGGTATATTACGTAAAATTGACTCTCAGCGATAACACGGTTAGATTAACGCGTTTAATATCTAGCAAAATTCATACCGTTTCTCCTTCAGTTTATAAATTGGGGTTGGAATAACCGAGAGGCGATTCAGTTGCTGCCGGGAGGTTTACAATACCGCAAAAACTGAAATAATTGGACGTCGCACAGAGAGGTCAATATAAGGTATGTATTGCCAAGGGGTGACCATGTGGATCAGTCAATACTGTAACCACTGAGTACTCGTCCCAGGCAAGAAGTATCCGAACGCCAGGGGGTTAAATGCAGTTGGGGATAGGGGATAGAGAGACTATGAAACAGGGCTGAACACCCGTATTCAGTGGGCATTTCCGTGCTCAATTTTACCTAGAATCTCATGAAAAACATCATGAACTAAATGAAAATTGTATATTTTATAAACAAAAAGTATCATAATATTTAATAATAATAATAATAATAAAAATAAAAATAATAAATGTACTGAGAGATATATATATATATATGTATATTGAAAACTATCTACCAGGCTGTATGTCCACCATTTGCATTGATAACAGCTTCAATCCTAGTTGGCATGGAATCCTTAAAGCCCAAAATATCCTTGGCTGTAATCTGCTGCTATTCCACCATAACAGTGGCAGCCATTTCGTTGTTTCCCCATGGGTATGGAGACTGTTTATAAGGTTGTCCTCCACAGGATGCCAAACATCTTCAATGAGAGGAAGGTCAGGTGAGAAAGGGGGTCAATTAATCATAGGCATGGCATAAACTTCACAATATTGCTGTATATATCCTGCTCGGTAGGCAGAATAACCATTTTCCATCACCTATAAACTATGGCCTATCTGCTGACTTGCCAATTGCCAGAATGGCCAAAGAACTAAAGTAAGTACAAGGGCAATAAAACTGCATGCAGTTATGTTGTCCCAATTATTTTTCTGCCACTGTGTTAGTGGAGTCTTCTCTCCTCTAATACTAGGAACCAAATCATGATTGCAATTTTCTTTGCTTTTTTTAATTTTATTTTATTAAAAAAAGAAGGTTTGGAGCTAAGGAAGACTCCTCAGTGGCTTCTCCAGGACATAACAATTACCCATATCTTACAGGGAACCTGAAAGCCAAACATATGACTTATCAGTACATATAACGTTAGGTCCAACCTGCTGGGTCCAATATCGATGGGAGATGGCAAAGTTTAAACACTTTTCCTTCGATATAACAGAGACAGAACCTTCTTTTACACTTTCCAGTGCATATATCCCACTAGTGAAAACCCCTTTTAGGCGGTTGTTTTTTGTTGTATGCTGGAATGCCACAGATATTGGCAATTTCACATAACCGTATCTGACAGTAGAGACTATGCTGGGTAGCTGTTACGACTAAGCGTTGTCGGGTTAGCATATCAATTGAGAATTGTTCACACACTCTCTTCCTCAGTGGGGGAGGCATATGGTAAATGTTAAAGACTATCCTAATTCTGAGATTGAGATTTTGTATGATCAGTTGATATGACCACTTAGAATGAAACTTGAGAACTTGGACATAACTGCGAGTCTTGAAATCTGCCTGCTCTTAATATGGGTTTTCTATAAAAATAGTTAATATTTTGTCCAAATGATTTCTACTTTTCATATTCTTACCTATTTTCCGATCACAACAGGTCTGAAATTCATGATTCTGTAGTATATATATTGCTAAAGTGGGCGAAAACGAACATCAACTTGATCACATTAACATCATAGTAAATAAGTAAATTTGAAGAAACAATGCTCCCTGTTAGACAATGGTTAAAGATATTGAAAGAGAATGATAAAAATGAGAGGAGCATATAGATTCGAGGTCTCAAGCCAAAGCCACTTGAAGTTTGAAAAATCTACCTTTCTGTTGGTGAACTTGAGTTACATGATACATCATATGCAAGTATAATCTAATTCAGTTTAATGCAAATGAAGTTAAGAAAAAGAATCGAAAGAAGTTAAACAAGGCGGCAAAAGATCGAAGTTCTCAACTGGATGCAATACGATCAGGTGTCCAATAAGGGTTCGATTATAGAAATTAAGAGGCGTTGTCCTACCCTGAATAAAGCAATAACTTTTTGTTTTCAATATCCTTCAGAGTACGATTGACTGCTGGAGGTGGACTGAGAACAAGATCTTAGAGTTGGATGGAGGAGCGAGTTGACGCCAAGATCCAGCCCTGATCTTTCTCTATCTGTTGCTAGAAATGGAGAAGTAATTATTTGATGCATTTGTGGTACACAGAAGTCAAACGAAAACTAGCATGAGATAGGTGCTTTCGCAGAAAGGCCAAGGAGCTGTGGAGGAATAGCTATCCTGAGCTCTGGGAAGAACTATTTGTCTTCTTTCAGAAGTGCATTTATGACTTTCTATCCTGCCATATATGGGTTTTATGATTTGTTACGAATACAGCGCAAGCTCTTCTTGGAAACTACAAAGACTAAATCCTTCTTTGGCTGAGCTTCAATAGCAAAAACCAAATCTTGATCCCTCTTGTAACCCCTGCTCTCTCTATCACTTACAACCTATCTCCCATCATTTCCCCTCTTGCATTACACTATGTCTGCAATGATCATTATGGAGGAATTCACAAGCATAGCATATGTAATTGGATGAAACACTACTTCTCTGTGAATATTTGAATGGCTGTACCTATGATATCCAAGATGCTAAAACTGTAGGTTCAAAAAGTGCTAAGTCAGGTTCTGAAAAGTGTCAATACACCCTATTTCTATACATTTTTACAGATGGAGTTCCTTGAGTACACCTAATTATCATCTTCACTGCAGCCAGTGGAGTAAGAATACTAGAAAGAGAATTACATCAATGGGATAAACAAGTTCATATTGTGTTTTCACCAATAGGGTGAATGAATGAAACTTTATTTATCAAGTTGATTCTGAACAATCTTATACCTCTTGTTGGAAAACATTGTGCTTTATTCAAATTCAATGAATTTTGTGCCCAATTTACGCCACAAGTTGTTAAGACCTGCCAAGACCACTATTTCGCGCCCTCCTGACACCCAGCTGGCACCACTCACTTTACTCAACCACTCCATATGGCTATAAATCAGCCCTTCTGTATTTAATTAATGAGTTTAATGAGAAGCTAAAGGAGAAAAAAGAAGCAGCTGAAGATATAGAGAAGTGGAGTGTCAGTCAGCCTAGGGTGATAACTTCGGAGGCAGTAGGCATAGCGTCAAAGGAGTGGTATAAGCCTAGGAGTCAGTTACGGTAAAAGATTGTCCTTTAATCCTTGTGTACTACAGATATTTCTTTGGTAGTTGATGGCTCCAGTAGCTATGAGCTGAATATGAAAGGCTTTGCACCTGGAGAGCTTGTAGTAGGTAACTAGGCACACTCGAAGGAAGAAATAGTCCATGAGATGACAGAACCTGAGAATTCTGACCTTTTCCCCATTGATACTGGTAATCATACTGTAGAATTTAGCTTATTAGATGAATAGTTGCCCGTGCCCTCAGTTAAAATTTTGATATGTTTCTCCATTTTCCTTTTGTTTTCTCTTCTATTATACAGTATAGTTTGATGGTGATATATCTAATATTCCTCTTGGTAACGGTCTCTATTTACTCAGTGGTTATGGTATGTATTTTAAAATTTCTTGACAGCTATTTATAGTGAAAATTTAGCTCTTCCAGGTACTGAACAACTTCTACCTTTTCACTATTTACATAGTTGCTAACCTCAATCTCGGCTTCTGTCTCAACCTCAACTTACATATTTACTACTATCCTCCTTTCCACCTCTATCCTCCCAGGTACTTGAGCACCCCCTTCAGCTTGCGCTACCCCCTCTTCCTCACCTTCTCCTCCCCCCCTAATCCCTTATTCTTTCAACAACTCTATATACAATTCCTTTACTAATGCTCGGATAGATAATTTACGATCTTTACTACTATTAATTGAAACTGAATGATTGACTGCCTAGAAGGGGTAGTAAACTACATCTCTTTTCTGGGTAGATACCTTCTTGCAGGCCTTTCCAAGTACCCTGATAATTGCTACTCATTGTATATCAATCATACTTCTGGAAAGTTTCCCTCTATTAGTTAAAGATCTCTCTTTTTCCTCCTGTCATTCTTTAAGTCCATGATCTATAACTTCTTATATTATTAATTAATAATCAGCTTTGATAAATTCTCCCCCATCTATCATTTATCAAATAATTAATCACTCCTTGACATTAAATGGGCAATTTATCACTGTATTGAGTGGCTGCATCCCATCCATGAACCCAGAAGGAATTATGCGACGACTAATATCATGCACCTAAAAGGTATCAAATATATACTTCAGCTGTGTTGTATCCGGCAACTACAGCTATTGAAAGCAGTATTAGGTAACTGTCCAGAACGGGTATCGGCAGCTCCTCAAGCTACACAACTCTAGTCCTTCTATTGGTATATGCATATGGGTTGAATTTTGCATCTCGACTTACATATCTTTGGTACTTAAGGGGAATAGTCAATCTCACTCCCATACATTTCAAGAACATAACTGGTTGTACCTATGAAACTCCATCAGCAAACATGGTAAGCTGAATACTCCTTTGCTCTTTGTTCTACCCTGACTTGCCAGATTGAATTCACATTATTCTATGCCTGATCTGAATGTAAGGGTACCCATCAAGTTACTCAAACAGGCTTAGTATCTTCTCTATTATTCATATATTTTGTATGACTAATTGGCTAGTCTATTTATCTTTAATGCTAGTCCATCCTACTCTCTCCTTATACTGACACTGTCAGGTATGATGCTTAAAGCAAAATCAGTTAAGTATTGCAGTCCCATAATCCTTATATAGCTAACTTGCTTCGTTTGAAACAAGTAGAGGCTACTCTGATACTATTTTCTGTTTACTTGAAACAACCTATTTAAAAATGGAAAAAAATCTGAATTTTGAGCTGGGTAGTACCTCTGAAGCAGTTCTTTGTTGACTTTCTGAAACCAACTCTATCTGAGAACCCTTTTAAGTGCTCACTACTCTCAAAATTGCTGGACAGCCCTTTTAATATTTGTCAGTATTACCATTTCATTCGTACACTACTTGCTTATCTACGTCTTCCTCTTGGTTATTTAAACTCTCCTTGCATCTATTCCTTCCTGCACCACAACCGGTTAGCTACTAGCACTTTAAATTAGTCTACTACTTCCACAGGTATTAGTCGTTGCATTTTGGTTGGGCTGGAAGGAATTTTGGTCCCGCTTTATTAAGACAGAACGTGAAGCTTATCACTAACTTTATATGTGCGATAGTGTATTTCTGCTGCATTTTTCAGCTTTAGAAGAATTTCCATAAGTGACTCTCTCTTTAGTTAAGTTTTTTTTTTTTTTTTTCAAGCATAGAATGAGTCAGCTGAAAGTGATTGAAGGTTTGGCTGTTTATGAATCCAGCCACACCACTGAGCCCCCCTTTGGGGTTTTGATTCTTTAAGAGTCTTTGACTCACTTTTGAATTTATTATTATTATTATTCTCTTATATATACATATACTTCTAATTCCATTCTTTACAACTCTCAAAAATCACCAGAGGTTGGGATATGGTTCAAGTTTTTTGTCAAATGTCTCTGTTTTCTTGTATTTTTTTTTTTTTGTCTAGAACCATGTCCGAGACACCAATCTCCGCTCCTCCACACCCGACACCTTATTTCAACCTCCTAAGACACCGTCCAATTATTTCAGTTTTTTCAGCACCTGCAAACCACCATAGCCTAGGGCCGAGGTACGAGAACACAAAAGATCCGCTATGATGGTTGGTTCAGTAGGCGGCAATAGCAAGCGATATTGTGCCCCTATCGATCGCAAGGCGGGTGGGAGAACCCAACCCTTCATACGTTACCTTTCTGTGCGCCTGGTAGAGTGCACTTGTGGAGGGAGTGCGCTCACCTACCGTACCAAGGGTGCTTCGCCGTTCTTGGCAGGGAAAACGAGCCAAAGTACGCTGCTACCCAAGAGATTGGTTTGGTCCGGGAAATAGCGAAGTAGCACAAAATACCCAAAGAATATAAGAAAATCTTGAGATTTAAATGTAGCATAAACTTCCGAAATATATCTAAAAAGCATCAAGACAAGTCAAACGTTGGGTAGCAGCAATGGACCCGACAGCGCCTGACGTGATAGAACTCCAGGCTTCACAACCACCTCCTCGAAACCCAAGTCAAGACACAGCCGGGATCCACCCCGCCTCACTCATAGCATCCCCAGACGAAGGGAAGCAACCCTTGACCAAAGTCGAGAAACGCGCGATATGGAACTACCGCGCCAAATTTCTGGTCGGCCTGATATTCCCCTTCTTCCTTGGCTCCATGGACACCACGATAATCGCGACAGCCCTGCCCCATATCACAGCGCCCTTCAACCAGCTCACGTAGCAGCTGTGGATAGTGACATCTTTCGCACTAACTTCCACCGCATTCAGTCCTGCTTTTGGACAGTTCGGTGATGTCTTTGGCCGGCATGCCACGCTGCAGTTCGTCATCTTTTCAATGCTTGTGGGAAACGCCCTTTGCGCTGGAGCCCAGAGTTTGGAGATGCTGCTTTTAGGCAGGGCTATCGCGGGGGTGGGTTCAGCGGGGTTGTTGGTTAGGATGACGGTGATTTCGCCGCATAAGGTTAGTTTGAAGGATAATGCGTTGCAGAATACCTTGTTATCTCTGGCTGCTGGAGCTAGCTATTCTTTTGGGCCGGTTTTTATGGGGTGAGTTCCTGAGATCTACTATATTGGGGTTTTGGGGTTTTATTGACCCTAGGATAGGCAGCTGACGAATGTAAGAGCTTTTTCTAAGTTGATATCGAATGTGGTGTGGGGGTGTTCTTGCTAAATAAAATTGGGTGAACTGGCATTGGTGCTTCGGTCTTTCAATACCAATCTGTCTCCTGGCACACATCACCGCATTCTTTGTCTTGAAGCCGGAACTAGTCAAAGCCCGACGCCGCATGGACTCGGACACCAGTGAGGAGTTGTCAAAACAGACGTTTATGCAGAAAATCTCAGTGATAGATTGGCCGGGTTAACTCTCTTCCTGGTCTCTTGTATCGCAGCCACCCTTGCTATAACATGGGGTGGGGCAAAGTACCCTTGGGGGTTCTCCACAAGTTGCTATCTTATTTGCGGTAGGCGGGGTGTTGTTCCTGGTGTTTGTCTGGGTGGAGTACTCAATGGGGCCAGGGCGGTGGTTGGAGAGGAGGGTACGGGTGCCTGGGAAGCAGCCGATGATCCCGGCCCATCTATTTTATCAAAAGGATATTCTCATTTTGGCTTTTTTGAATTTGGCCCGGGGGGCTAGTAAGTCTTCGTCCTTGTATGGGAATCCTATAAGAGATCTAACAATGGGTAGCCCTATTCGCAATGTTCTACTTCATAAGTGTCTGCTTTGCCATTGTCGAGCAGTATTCTGCAAGCAAAGCTGGCTTGCAATTTCTCTTTTACCTCCCGGGCATAGGTGGTATGTCTCTCCTTTTCCACCTCTCACTCTCCCGACTAAAGTAGTGATCCTCCAGCGGGCGCCTACTTGGCCATGTACCTCTACAACGTGCGCCCCCCGCACCGCCTTCCAACCTATCCTCCTCAGCCACCTCGCCCTCGCAATATCCATCGGAATCCTAACATCTACCCTGAAAACCCGCAACAAATCCCTGGTATACGGCATGATGGACCTCAGTGGCTTTGGAAATGGAATAACCTTCATGCCCATCCCGCTCCACGCGATCGCCAAGAAGCTAGCACACCTCGCCTTTATAGCCGGAACTATACAGTTCTTTGAGCCCTTCGGAGGAACGGTGGCAATGGTCGTGATGAGCTCTGTGTTGAATAGCAAACTTGGTGGGTACGGGGGG
>QFET01005046.1:0-11847 GCA_003316355.1 Tuber calosporum | reverse complement strand
CGTCCGCCAGGTAAATTTCTCGTTGTTGTTTGGCTTTCGCCATAGGCATGCCGTACTTCTCGCATACCTCCTTATCAATAAAGTCCTCAGTTGCTCCTGAGTCAATCATTCCCTTGATGCTGATAATCTCGTCTCTGCCATGTAGTCGCATTTTTACCATGACATGATCGTTTTCGTGTTCCAGTGATTCCGTGTTGTTTAGTGCCGCGTAGAAGTTTCGTATCTCGATGAGTTTCTTTTTCCCCTTGTCCCTCAGACCATCGCTTACTGGGGACCGTCGTCTTTTTCCTCTTCGTTCTTTTCGGTTTCGAGATCCATTTCGCGGATTGCAGTTCTTTGTTTCAATCTTGGGTTCTGAACCCTACTGACTGTCCTCGCCGGGAATTCTTTCTTGTCTTTCGGGTTGGTGCAGTTTCTCATCATGTGTCCTGGCTTCGCACATGCCATACACAGATTGTTGTTTCTTCTCCTCCAATATTGGGTTTTTGATCTGTTAAGAGCTTGTCTTCGCCTAGTCGCATCTAGGTCCATTGGATCTCCTTGGGACTGCTGTAGTCGTTGGGTCTTGAAGGTGCTGTCGTAGTTTCGGCCGTTGTCGTATGTTTTGGTCTTTGACCTTCCTTGCACGTGTTTGATAACGTCCAAGCGGTTTTCCTGATTAATGGCCCATACCGCCATTTCCTCAGTCGTCGTGAAGTCTTGAGCCCTCATGGCCCATGCGTTCTGAATTTCTTCGTGTAAGCCCTTTTGGAAGGCCCTTCCCAAGGTTACTTCATCGTATTCTGCCTCCGTTGCCAATAGTCATAACTCGTTCCAGAAATCAGTCACGTTCCGGCTCCCTTGCTTGATTTTTTCGATTTTATTTCTTGCTGTTTCCCTAGCATCCACGTCGCCGAATTGAATGCATAGAGTGGCTTGAAATTCTGTCCAGTTATTCCATGTGGCTGGGGTTTTTCCTTCCACATATGGAGTAATCCATTTGCCTGCTGATTCTCTCAGTAGGGATTTGGCGATGTCCACTTTTAATCCGTCTTCGTTTTCTCCCCATCCTAGTGCTGTGTAGTACATTGCAAGTTGGACTAGCCATGCTCGCAGTTTGGTACAGTCGCCTGTAAATGTATCCGGGGTTTTGATTTTCGGCCTTCGTACCGTTTGTTCTTGTCGATTTTCCTGAACTGTCCTGATCAATTCTTGGAGTTGTTCTCTCGTGAGAGTTATCGTATCTGCTGGTCCTGCTACCCCCGACATCCCGTGTATTGGGGATGCTCCTGAGCTTACTGATCCTGATCTTGATCTTGCTTCCGGGGTGACCGGGCTCGGAGGTCTTGGAGATCCTTCTCGCGATATCTCGCTTAAGGCTTGTCCGAGTTCTGCTCGTAGTCCTAAGAAAGTCTGTGGATCGTTGAAGTCTGGTACTTCTGTATCTGTAGGTGAATCCGTTTTGTATTCGTTAAGTGTCGCAAAGGACGCAACCAAATGTTACAAACCTATCCCTAGATTGCCGGACAAGGCACACTCTCTTCTTTAACAGCAACAGGTAACGATACGTACCGCTCGTCTTCTCGCTTCTTCAGATCTCGTAGCCTTATGCCGCGTAGGGACGCTGAGTCCTTTCACTCCTAGCCCGTGCGACTGCTCTTTAACGATATGTTTCTCGAATCACCTTTCGGTCGGTGATATAAACGGATAGTCGTAATAAGAATAAAGTATTGATTGAACTAATAGATAAAATATAACATAGGAAGTAACTTAGGTGGTTGCGTGAAGAGCTAACTATCTGTATCCGTGACCCCCCTTATATAGGCGCTCTTCCCACAACCCTAACCCTGGTGACTTTACTATGAGTCACCTCTTTACTATGACTGCCATGTGAGTCATAGTATAACAAACGTCCTATGACTCACAATCCGAGTCATAGTATACAATCCCCATAGTATCCAATTTCCATAAAAGATCATGTGCGCTAATGGCGTCACATGTGTGAAACCCCTGACTCATACTTGTAGTCAGGTGCGAAAGTCATAACATCATATGACCTCACAATCGTGAGTCATGAAACAATAAATCAAATCAAACATCATAATCATAAATGATCTCACAAATCGTGAGTCATGTGAAACATTCCGTATTGCTAAGTCACGATTTGTGACACACAACCACCTTCACAGCCCAATTGAGCCTTGACTGACTGGGCCAACCTCTCACCCCTGCTTGAGGAGTTGGCAGTCCCAGATGCCCACCGCCTCCCCACCTCCGCTTCACTCTCCTTATGGTTCGACATGAATTTTGGTCGTATTCTCTCCCTGCTCCGCAACCATACTCCCCTCTCACCCTCATCCTTCAGGGCAAAGCCCTGGTGGTCACCCCTCCTCTCTACTCTTAGATAAGAACACGATTACGCTGCTCGCAAGGCTCGCTCCTCCCGCTCTGCAGGCGATATCTCTGGTGCCAGACTCGCCCGGCTCGGCTACTTCAAAACTATAAAAAGGGTAAATAAGGCCTACCTGACCTCACTCCTCCCGAATGCCACCCCTCCTCCCTCTGAGCCACCAAACGACTGGCCATAGGTTCCCCCACTACCCGCTTTCCCACTCTTCCATGGCTGACACTCCCGAGTCTATCCATATTGCTCAGCTTAATTACTTCTTTCTACTATATCCCTTACCCCGTGCCTCATCTATCCTCCACCCCTACTCAGATGCCCCTAAGCTCTCCTCAGACATGATCTCTGCCACACACAGGGCTTCCTCCTCCTCCTCAGCGCCAGGTCCTGAAACCATCCCCTATGGGGTATAGAAAGTGGTCCACCGTACCGCCCTCTCCCTACATGTTTCACTCCACACCCCCTTTATTCTCCCTGGTTTCCACCCCCCCTTCCTTAAAATGGCCAATGGTGTGGATCTGGATAAGCCAGGTAAGCCATCCTACAACACTCCACCCTACTTTAGTGTCATCGTCCTCCTCAAGACAATCTCTAAGGTTTTGAGGAGAATTGTCGCCACCAGCCTGGCACTCCTCTTCAGGGCCTGCGGTCACCTTAGTCGCAACCAATGTAGTTGCTTTGCAGGCCTTCCCTCCTTTGATGCTGTCACCACCTTTGCTTATACAATCTGCACCTTGTGCCGCCCCGCCCTCCGCATCTCTACCCTCTTCCTTGATATCAAAGGTGGTTTTGATAACGTGGATTCCGATTTTCTCTCCTCCATACTCAGGAAAAAAGGAGTTAACCATTACATTATCTCCAGAGCCAGATCCTTCCTTACTGGCCGCACCTGTCGTCTTCTCTTCCAGGGCTCACCTGGAATATTATCCTCCGTTTCTGTTGGCACCCCTCAGGGGTCTCCGGTATCTCCTTTGCCTTTTGTCATTTATAATTCTTACCTTCATTTTTCCCTTTCCTAGGGCCTTATTGTTTCCTATGTTGATGATTTTGCATTGACTGTATCATCTTCTTCCTACCGCCAGAATGTTCTGCAGCTGCAAGTGGCTTTTTGATGGATCAAGCATCGTAGAGCAGCACGCAATGTTCTCTTTTCAGTTCGCCAGACGGAGCTTATTTACTGACACACTAAGAACCAGCGAGGCTCCCCTTGCATCATCCCCATACACCTGGATAGACAGGTCTTCCATCCTGCCAACTCTCCCAGGTGGCTTGGCTTCTGGCTTTCGTCATTTCTTTCCACCTTTACTCACTTCTCCTAGCCACTTGCCCTAGCCTACGGTGCCTTTTCCACTGTTGGACTGCTTTCCCCACCGGGGGTGGGCCCCTCTCCACACCTGTGCCATAGCCTTGCTGTCCACCTTCTCCGCCCTATCCTCACCTATAGGGCTAACCTCTTCATACCATCCCACGGAATTCTACGACACATAGACCTCTTCTGGCATCAGATCCATAGATTGGTTGCTAATTGCTTCCGCTCCACCAGACTCTCTGTCCTCTCCCTGGAGAGCTGCCTCCTGTTGAAATTCTTCCATTCGTTTTATATGTATATTTCCTGCAGTAATATTGTTTATGTCTCTGCTTGGTTATTTCTAGTTTACTCAGGAAAACTACCAACATTACTACAGCTAGGGTATATCATATTATCGGTTATATATCATGATAATGTTTGAGGATTAATGCATATGTTTCTTATGTTATTTGCGGGATTTCTCAGTTATCTTTCCATCTATAGTGACCTTTTACCAGTCCTGTATCATGTGTTATCTTTCCGTTTATTTCACGCACACCACTTCACATTACACATACTTTTGGGAGTTCCTTGGTAGTTTTTCAGGGTCAAACATGTAAGCACTTATGTTTCTTACTATGTTTTCCCTATTTTTATTACTGAGTACCTGGAGAGTACGCAACTGTATAAATAGCTGGTTGCCGCCTACTTTATTTAGTTAATTAAGGACAAGAACTACTACCAACTACCTTCATACTACAATATTCCTCACACAAGTATGCACATGGTATACTTTAAATACTGTGTTGTATTTTCGTACTCATGCTATAAGATTGTGCCAATACACATGATTTAAACAGGTTATGAGCCTGGTCCATCCATAGCTATACTTCTTACACTTACACACTATCCTCTTTTACCATGAAACAAATTCCTTCCGAAACGAAACAAACAACTTTCACCAAAAAATATTTCACATAATATCGAAACATTTCTTCGAAATGAAACATGAAATGAAAAATCAGTTAAAATGAAACATTCTTGGCAAAACATTCTTGCCAAATCGATATGAAAAGTCTTGGCGCTCCTTGCTGAAGTCTGAGTTTTCCTCCCTCACTAAATCCAAGTTCTTAAAATAAGTGCATTTTCCTAACTGCAACGACTCGCAAGTGCAAAGTAAAGTACCGGTACTTAGCAAACAAAGTCACTTTGCCTTTACCAAGGAAAAATTGCCACGGCAGAAACCATGGTTACTCCTCCAGAAACTCCTGCACCAAACCCCAGATCTTATGCCAACATCTCCAAACATAGTGGGGCACCCAGTTACAAATTGAGCTCCATCCCAAAGCTCACAGGCCCTGATAACTACCGGTCCTGGCGAGATATCTCGGAATATGTCCTTACTGTATATAATTGCTGGGACATAGTAACGGTAAAGGACATCCTCCGTCTCCTCTACACACCCGGCGATTGAAATCTCAACACCATGAGAAATCATCACCACTTTCGTTTCGACTCATCCTCACCCTTTGGCCATGCCAGTCGGTGGGGATTTGTCTTAATGATTCCCTCCTCTCCGTGTTCATTAGGGTCACCCCTTTGAGTCTCCTCACTCCCCTTCTGCCATCTTTATTGATGGTTGCTCTCCTTTCCCCACTTTTGTTTTTGCCTCACTTAGCTTTTTGCTCTGCCTCGCTTAACATTTGCATGGTCAGGAATTCCCTCTGACCTGACTATACGGCTGAGAGACAGTGTTGCAGTAGGAGGAAACGTTCTACAGGCCTACACTTGCTTTGGCGCACTTATTGTCGATTCCTCCTCTCTCACTTTGATGAGAACTGCCTAGATGACCACGCACACGATTCGATTGGTCCTTGGATCTACCCCTCCTCCTTCCTCACTTCAAGACGGTTAATTGGCTGGCACCCTACTGCTCACCTAGCTGGCACCTTACTGCCCCCCCTAATCTGGTACCTTACTACCACCCCCAGGCTGACACTCTGTCCTCTGGACTCAGCACTGGGCCCTGCCACAAGCTGGCCTCGCTTCATTAGGTTCCTCTTCTGAGGGGGCCCCTTTTCCACCCTCGGTGCTGGCCTATATGCCAACAGGAATGTCTTCCTACTTTGTGCCCTTGCCGGCTTATTATGGGAGCTGGAACTACGTGTGTCTGGTACCTAGGCCTCTGGTTTGACTTCGGTCTTAGGTGTTGGGTTTTCTTGTTTTGTGTTCTCTTTTGTTGCATTTGGTTGGTTCATTGAGGGGGCTTGGAGTAGTTTTCATGGTGGTTTTGTTGGCTCTCCGGTTGTGATTACTGCTTGGCGGCTTGTTAGGATGGTTTTTTACACCGGTTGGGTCAGGCTTCCCTTACGGTTTTTCCATAGCTTTCCGGGGTCAGGGCAGGGGAGGAGGTTTGTTTACTGCTATAGCTAGCGCTGCATGTAGATTCTGCACCTTGAACATGAATAAAAACTGAATTAAATAAAAAAAATAGTAACGGAAAAGGAAACTCTACTGGAGGAAGAAGAGGACGAGGATGGAATTAATAACTCGGAGAGATTAGATGAATATCGCGATCGATAACAATGGGCCTCGGCCTACTTCCTTGAAACAATTGACCCCCTATTGCTTATTTTGTTGGCCATCCACAAAACACCTCCCACCATCTGGAAAGCGTTCCAAGATAAATTTGCTAGACAAAACACTACCTCCTTATTCGAACAACTCAACGCTGTCCTTGAGAACAAGTACGATACCTCTGTACTAATTGCAGACCATATCAACAAGTACGATACCCTCTGGAATGGAATACAATACTGTTACTCCTCCTCCTCTGCTGACGACCGATATGCTCTACCGTTTGCATTCAAATCGGTATTAGAGTCACCGGAAGCCAAAGCAGCAGTTCTTCTCTGCTCCCTTCCTGAGTCAATGAGTCACATCGTCGAAAACCTCCAAACCAAGGAGGACCTTACCTACGACCATGTCTACAACAAGTTGTTTGACATGAGACCCATAGTTAGCCCTGAGGACGCCAAAGCGTATAAAAGCGCTGACGTCAAAGGAAAAGGAAGGGAACCTTCCCGGAGACCTGCGGCCACACCCAAGGAATGTACCTACTACAAAAAGCATTACCCCACTGCTCGCACTGAGGGACATAGCTGGAATGAATGTAATAAACTCTAGGGTGACAACCAAAAGAAGAAGGAAAAGAAAGCTGTTAGTTCAGCAAAGATCTTCAAAGAAGCAATATCTGAACCGGTCAGTACATCCACATCCCTCCTCTCTACACAAAAGACTCCTCACCCACACAACTGGGTAATCGATACAGGCCCATGCTCACACATGACAAGTAACTTAAACCTTCTTATAAACCTTGAATCAAGTACAGGGACTGTTGAGTTAGGTGATGATTCGGTAATAGAATCATGTGGCCAAGGAACTGTCAAGCTCATAGCCAAAACTTCAAACGGTCATGTAGCCTCTGTATTCCTAAAAACATGTTTTCTGGGTTCTGAAGTTAGGTCAAAGTAAGATGTTGTCATGGCGTGCTATTGTTTCTTTGGGAAAGGGTTTTTCTTTGCGTAGTAAAGGGGCGGATATGTTTGTATATAGGGAGAATAAAAGAGAAGTGATATGGGGAAAGCTTGACAGTCAAGATTATGTTGTGCAAGAAGAGAAATTAGTAGCGAACAAGATGACTTACCAACAGTAGCATGAAGCCTTCGGACATCCTTCACCATCCTACCTCAAAAGTACAAACAACTCAGACAATCTAACTATCCCCGAAGTTCCGAAAGACTGGCAGTGTGAAACCTGCATTATGTACAAATCAACAAAACGCAAACCCGAATCTACTGACAAAAGATATGAAAATCCCTATGATTTAATCCACTCTGATCTTAGTGGAAGATTCTCAACCTCTTCCTTCGTAAACTCCTAGTAGTATGTCACCTTTATTGATTATTGTAAACGGTACACCTGGATTTATCCTCTTAAAGCCAAATCCGATACGGTTAAAGTAGTCAACCAATTCATCAAAGAAAGACACACCCAGGACAACACTACTATTAAGCGATTCAGGACCGATAATAGCGGAGAATATGTCAACTAAGATATAACAACCACGTTTCAAAAACTGGGTATCATACATAACAAAATACCTCCTTACTATCATGAATCTAATGGTGTTATCGAACAGTACAATAGGACCATTATCACATCTACACGCTCTATGTTATCAGGTCTTACACTGCATTTATTGGCTCAAGCAGTTACAACAGCGGTATGCCTCCAGAACATCTTCCCTAACTGATCCACAGGAAAACTAACGCCCTATGAATATCTCTACAACAAGAAGCCGTTAGTAAACCACCTACGCCCTTACGGAACCAAATGCTTTGTCCATATACCTGAGGAGACCAGAAAACCAGGAACAATGTTACAGCCCGGGGCCATAGAAGGATACCTTGTTGGATATACTTCCTCCACTAAAATATACCGTATATATATACCATCATTGCACAAGATCTCAGAAACGCGTCATCTTCACTGGACAACCAAGACTATACTACCTCTTGATCACAAGGAACCTGCACCCTCATTAGAGACCTTTGCAACAGTCTACCTTCCTTCCTACCAAAGAGCACCGGCACCGGATAAAACTCTATAACAGGAAGCAAATGACAAACCAACTATTGAAGTACATCCACCTCCACCGCCGGAGGATCCTGAAGATTATGACCATCCCCAAACTGCTGTAGAAACATTGGAACCTCCTGTACAGGGAGTACAACCTGAAAATCATCCACCGATACGGACAAGATCTGGTAGAACCGTTCGCCCACCACAATACTTGGGCAGAATTTTCACTGTACCTTCTGACGAGGATCCCAAGAACTACACCCAAGCAGTGAACTGCCTGCTTAAGGAACAATGGACCAACACAATGGATTAGGAAATAAAGGCACTTGAGAAAAGTGGTACTTTCGATGAAGTAGATGAACCTACAGGACGCAAGATAATTGACAGTAATTGGGTATTTAAGACCAAGCGAAATGCTGATGGTACATTAGAAAGGTACTGTGCAAGGGCTGTTGGCAAAGAATTCTCACAAGTACCGGGTTTTGACTTGGAAGAAACTTTCGCTCCGGTCATCCGATATGAATCACTCCGCTTCCTCGTTGCAATCTGTGCTGAAAACAAATGGTGACTAAGGCAATTTGATGTCAAATCTGGATTCCTTTGTGGTGGGTTGAAAGAACAAGTCTACATCCGACCGTTACCTGAGTTCGGTAATGGAGACAAAGTATGGCGACTTAACCGATATCTCTATGGACTTAAGCAATCTGCGAACGAATGGTACGCTCTCCTCGCTAGATACTTAACATCTAATAGTTTTGCAACATCCACCCTTGACCCATGCATGTTTGTTCACGGTAAATACGACATACACCTCTCGGTTTACGTTGACGACAACGCTATATACTCAGCCAACACCCCTCCAGCTAGTTCTCTCATAGAAGCTCTGAAAACGGCATTTGAGATTACGGACTTAGGGGAAGCTACATTCCTACTTAGCCTCCACATCACCTATACAACAGACAGGATACATCTGACCCAGCAACGATACATTAAGTCAGTCCTCAAGCGATATGGTATGGAAAACTCATGGCCAGTCTCTACCCCCTTACCCAAAGGCATTCAACTACTGAAAGGGACAGTGGATGAACAGATACCGGGCATGTAAATATAGCAATCGATAATAGGATTACTTATGTACCTGACAAGTGGTACCTGACCCGATCTAGTGTATACAATATCCTTTCGCTCACAATTTTCTTCATGCCCGACCGAAATCCACACAAAGGCCGCTAAACACATCCATCGGTACATTGACAGTACAAAAGACATTAGACTCTTCTACCCTTGTACAACTACAAACGCTATGAACACCTATGTGGATGCCGACTTTGCAGCTTGTCTCAATACCCGCCACTCATTACCAGGGTATGTTATTCTCTTTAACAATACCTGTATATACTGGCGCTCCAAGAAGCAAGCCTCCGTTGCAAAATCTACTATGGAAGCGGAATATATAGCTATGTCCCTAGAAGCGAGGCAAATCCAATGGTACATCAAAGGTCTCAGTGACATCCAGCTTACAACACCAATGGCTTTACATGCCGACAATACCAGGGCAAACTTTCTTGCAACCAACCGTCAACTGTGTGAACGAACAAATTATATCGATATACATTTTGACAAAATACGAGAAGAAATTGATAACGGTGCATTCACACTCCTGAAGGGTGCGTCCTCAGAAAACCTTGCCGAACTTTGTACTAAGATACTTGCGAAACTGGCACATGAATGGATGATGAGATTGTTGGACTGTAGATAATGAGGGGAAGTGTTGAAATTCTTCGATTTGTTTCATATGTATATTTCTTACAGTAATATTGTTTATGTCTCTGCTTGGTTATTTCTAGTTTACTCAGGAAAACTACCAACATTACTACAGCTAGGGTATATCATATTCTCGGTTATATTTCATGATAATGTTTGAGGATTAATGCATATATTTCTTATGTTATTTGCGGGATTTGTCAGTTATCTTTCCATGTATAGTGACCTTTTACCGGTCATGTATCAGGTGTTATCTTTCCGGTTATTTCGCGCACACCACTTTAGATTACGCAAACTTTTGGCATTTCCTTGTTAGTAGTCAGGGTCAAATATGTTCGCACTTATGTTTCTTACAATGTTTTCCCTATTTTTGTTACTGAGTACATGGAGGATACGAACCTGTATAAATAGCTGGTTGCCACCTACTTTGTTTAGTTAATTAAGGATAAGAACTACTACTAATCTACCTTTATACTATAATGCTCCTCACATAAGCGTGCATATAGTATACTTTTAATACTGTATTGTATTTTCGTACTCATGCTATAAGATTGTGCCAATACACATAATTTAAACACCTCCCAACTATCACCATCCTGGGCACTCACCGGCGTAGGCTTGGTACGCTCAAATATTGTGCGCCCTACCAACCTTCAACCCAGCTGGAGGGGCAGCTCCCTCTGGACTTTCCCTCCCGCCTTCTGACCCGCACACCTAACTCATGGTGTCACCTCGCAAGTTGTCTCCAGCCCAATGTCAATCCTCTTCATTGGAAGTCCATTCTTCCATCCCCTCATGACCGCACCCACCTCCCGGTGGATGCCATGTCCTACCTCATCCTCCCCATACTGGGTTCTTTGTCCTTCACCCCAAAACCATAGGCAGAGCATGCACCACTGTGTCCTCCCCTTCCGCCGCTACCTGCTATGCGCGCCGCCTACACTGGCCTTAGGAGGCGGGCCCATCAGATCACCATCTACAACTGTGGGGAGGCCTGCCCTCCCCCATTCAACTACCACTTCAGACCTTACCTGTCCCCTTACCCATTCATGGGCCTGGGCAAGTGTATGGCCACCTGCATTGATCAAATGAGTGCCCACAAGAGCTACCTGACTCTCCACACCTCCTGGGCCTCCAAAGGGTAGCCCACCCTCTGTCCAGGATGCTGGGACTATGACGAACACTTCCTGCACGCTATACTCTCCTCCTTGGCTACCGCTGACGCCCGCAGATGTTACGGGGTAGCCAATTCGGTACTGTTGAATTGACTAGGCCGTGCTCGTATCGAGAAAATCGGAGAACTGTCAGGAAAGCTCGGTAAAAAGTATGATCAAGGATAAAAGGGTTCTCGAAGGGTTTATAACTTGATAACTGAATATATTGTTAAGGTCTCTTCTCCGTTGCTTGATGATCCCTTAACTACTACGGGGGACTGCTAACTATTTATACACTTTTCCCAGTACTTAGGTTGGCCAATATTAAAGAAGTATCCTTGGAAACTTCGGCCATGGTCTAATCAGTGCGAACACTGTTTGACCCTGAAGATGTATGACCCCACTACAGCAAATGATCCACCGGACTATCTATTTGTCTGAGGGTGTCAAGCACTCCACCAGTAGATAGCCTTCGATCTCTTTGCCAAATGAACTAAGTTCAAATTGATGCCGCCCATATGCGAACATCATACGGAATACCAGGTGATCAGTCTTGATGGCCGTCTTTCCTGCATATATGCACTCATGTGCAGATGCATTCGGATTATCAAGAA